>MU869661.1:2545-40862 GCA_036418205.1 Ostertagia ostertagi | reverse complement strand
AAGCAACACATACTCATTAACAAATGCGATTTTCAATCTTATTCCCAAACATATCTATAACCATTTGTATTGAAGTCTGGCAGCACACACAAACACTTGCTTACTCTTATAAGAAAGCAGAATCTTTGTGAACTGCAGCGTTTTTCGACTTCAAAATTTCCATAACAACGTTGTGATAGCCGAAAGATTGACAACCAACGAAGGAGAATTTCTCGGCGATAGGGCGTTACTCGTATTGACTTTCTGATTTGATACATTTCAAGGAAATGATGGCTCTTGAAATCGCGAAGTACAGTCAACGGGGCCACTTATGACTTACTGAACGTATACTCATTTCAATAACCGATTAACTGAGCACATGTAATGTGCGATATTCACTTTTAATTGGAAGAATCTGAAAGAAGTCATGGCTTTTGGAAGTGTAAAACCCTGCGCTTCTCCAGAATTTTCCGTAAAAATAGGGCGTCAGTGGTATAGTGGCAAGTGGCAGGCTGAGCACGCGCACGATCCGGGGATCGAATCCTGGGTTGTGCTTCGCTCAGGCCAACCAAGCATTGCATCCCTTCAGGGTCGGTATTTGATACCAGACTTGTCTGAGAGGATAAAGAAAGAACACTGACCTGAACATCGGCTAGCCCACGCAAGTCGTTGTATAGACCAAATCGCATTCAAATGCCACTACGAATTTACAAATGGGAGTAGAATGTGTGCCGCATCCCAAAAAGGGATTGAACAACGGCGAATGCTTTATCCTTTATCCCTAATGTGAAAACAACTCGTCGCAAGCTTTCAAGTCTTATTTCAGATTGAAAATTTGTCCACTCTGAGAGAGGTCGTGCTTATTCGAATATGTGCTCCATTAACGTGTGTTCCGCTTCCCCATAGATGAACTGCTACAACGTCAGCGCATACGTTGCAAGAGCAGTCACATTTTTCTAAAAACCCTCATGCGCAGAGAGTTGTGCACAACGCTTTACGGGTGGGGGAGGTTGTCGTACTTCAACGTTTTTGACATCTCGCTTGACCCAGTCCAGTGGTAAGCCCACTTTCTGCCATATTCACTGTGACTGCCTAGGTGTACGATCTTGCCTACAAAAGACGGCCAACGCTATTCGGCGGAACTATCCGATTGGTGTCATTACTTGCTATCTTCACGATGAGACCCGTCGCATGTTGCGAAGCGAATTTCCGTAATATTGTCGAACTGGAAGTACTCTCCTGCCCTGTACTGCCTATCTGCAGTCCGCAATGTCATCTATCTCGTGCTTTTATAAACGATCTTCGTCGGAAAATGCAATGCTTGGAACTAGATGAAATCTCCAATTCTTTGGCTCGCTCGCAGCCGTCATAATTCTGTTTTTTGGGAAACCAAAAGGTACTGCATAATGCGTTACATGTTATAAGCCTTCAGACGAACATAGTAGAATATGTATAAGAACGCATTCGTTTCACGCAGGGTGATCAATAAACATTGTAAATAACTTTACCTGCCATTTTTGTTGGCTGCTGTTGATTCTTAAAAGGAGAGCATATGGGTAATTCCAGTATATTTCCGTGAAGAGGCTCACTGTCTCACCTCTAATCATTGGCATTCCTTTTCGTGGCGAAGTGACAAAATCAAACAGAGTTGCTGTTCTCTCTTGAGCTACACAGACATTCTTAGGACGATCGCTCGCATTTGAACTTTGCAAGTCGAGAGAGGCGACTACTGATGCAATGCTGTTCACAGATAGGAAGTTTATACAGTAGTAGAAGTTTACAGGCCCCATATAAGGACATGCTTTTTGCCTCGGACTCATGGAAAAGCCGGAGAATGGGAGATTGTTTTCCGTAAGCAGAACCATCTATCTGCTACTATAGCAGAATTGGTCGGCCGCCTGTCGCACCGTCTAGTGTTCGTCGAGGAGGACAAACCGAGATCAAGGCTTGCTTTACCTTTACAGAAGTTTAGAAAAGTTTTGTTACCTGATCCATGGCCATTTCGGGGAGGAGGAATGAATTTTTAACAGAAACCACAGAGCAAGAAGTGTGGAGACGGTTACCGGACCACTGTTCTTGACTTCATAACCGTCGATCTGAAATGTCACCCCTGATCTCAATTATGAACACTCTTCTGGGCTCAGGAAAGGCCTGCATAAGCACACACCACGCCTGAAAGCGTCGAACTCTTTCTCGTCAAAGACATGGAAAGAGATAAAAGTAGGACAATGCGGAGCCGCAGTACGAGATATCTTGACCAATCTGAGCTGATAATCTCGGCGAAGTGAGGATATTACTCAGCAGATTCCATTTTGTATTATAAACTTCAATGTAATATTTGTGCACCGGCATTTTGGAATCAGACCTATCTATTTTAAGAGAGTCGTGAGGCGCGAGAGCACTTGTGGTAAATTGTATTTATGGCACATTGTAATTATGACGAGTGTTAACGAGCGCGTAATACGTCAATAGAATGAATGCACTCTCAATTAAGCTATTTTCGATCCTTAAACATCATTCGACGTAGGAGCAGACTGATCTGAATGGTGGGTTTTTTCAAATGAGCAATCTGAAGAAGAATCAACCGCGAGAGAATAAAAAACGTGATCAAGTGTACCACCTTTTCTTCGTTTATTGTGAACAATTAGGAACGGTTATCGTGCGTTACTAGTTCGCGGATACAGAGAAATTTGCGCAGCAGTCTTAGCAAGTGCGAGTACACTCGAACTGAATAACTACCATTGCACCCATCGTCAGCCAAGTAGTGCGCATAAAGAATGTACAAACGCGCACATGGCCACTTTTTTAAAATGTCTTAGAAGTTGGCCTTAATTCTAAAGAATCGAGCAGCCACTCCTCTCTCTATAACCTTGTTGAAAGCTTTTCTTGAAACATGATCGATCGTTAGATATGCCTATGCAACTTTGCTCGACGGTTTTGAGGAGGCCATTATGCCATGTTAAAACCAGCTCACCCACTATGAACACGCGTTTTGACGTGTTTCTCTTCTCCACTATTCTTGATCTCGGTACTCTCCTGAATGGTTATGAAAGCTTGTCGTCAAAACATCCTATCCAGACAATGCCGCCTATGGATGCACGGCTTCTTCTGGCTCGTTCATCAATCTTTTACTCATCTTCACTTACACCTTCTCCTTGGAGTGGCCTCAGCTGCTGCACTATAAGTAAACAAAAATTCCTGGAAATCTTAGTCATTGTGTAATAGGTAAGGGAGTGTAAGGATTAGGGTCCAAGCCTTTCAACAGCGAATACTAAATGTCGACGATTACCTAATATTTCTTGTTAGCGACTGTCTTGCCTTTTGCACAGCTAATCCAGAAGCATCCACTAGACAGTTGAGTAAAACTCTACGTATATTCTGATGTGACCTCGATATGGTTCTCATCAAAACGATCTAAGACAGAAAGAGTTTGGTACGATTTTTACTGTCCAACTTTATATTTTGAGCTATCCGAGGTGTGTTCGAATACCGTTTCGTGCTCTTACGATTCCTGCGAAAAAGCATCATTGGATCGCTGGATGGCTTTTCGCTAACATTGGTCTGGTTACCTTTCTTATTCAGGATTAGCCGGACAGCAGAATAGTTCCCTATCAGGAGAAACGATAGCTATATGAGGTACATCATGGGAGCGAGATGATGTCTTTCACCATCTTTTACCATTTTGCTTTCTATTCAATTTTTGCGCATTAGTCAAGACATAGGCATTTCCATCCTTGTTATGCCTTTTTCTCGAAACACCTGCAAACAATACGGTGCAAGAAAGCGCGCTCGACCAGTTTCTCCAGTTTTCCTCCAGTTCCAAACGACGGAATGGCGAGCTGGCTTCCAGCGCTTCTTCACACGTCTCTTCGAGATATTAATCGTGAAGTCGTCGAAGCAATCCTCTCAGGTCCAGACCTGTTGATGCCGATGAAAGGACAGTTGAACTTTGTGGTAGTCTACGGAAGTTTCAAAGAGCAGCTGAATTGTCTTGCAGTGACAAGTATCCAACATCAGTACCCTGTTGTCGGGCCACCGTAATCCTGGCGCCGTCGAACACACTGCGACGCATGCTTTTACTTCCACCTACAAATTTCCCAAAAACCTGAATTATCAATTTTAAGGAGCGGTTGCGTTGGTGCAAAAGCGAAACAGTGCTAGAATTCCGCAAACGGAAAATCGCAGCAAAAGAGGCGCAGGAATCGTCGAAGTGTCAGTTTACGCTAGCATTTGGTCGGTGTCACCTCATAGCGTAGAATTTTGCCGAGGACCCTACAGTTTATGATATTGTTAGGAACCCTGATTTAGCTGACCAAGGTCATAAGAAAATAATGCAACTTTATGGCCGTGTACGGAAATCGGAAGTTCTTCAAACGTTAATGTCCTAGTGGGCGCAGATTAACGTGTTTTATAAAGCTCACATGATAGTTTATGTCCAGAAAATAAGAAATTCACTTTCTGTAAGGAGAAATTTGAAAAAAAAAACGAACTGTTCTTTCTTAGAAGGTTCGCAAAGTCTAGTGAAGTGGTGACACTCATTTATATGTCATTTCTGATTTGGGTCTTTCTTTCTCTTGACGTTTTCTTTTCTCATATCGGTTTATTACCTTAAAGTGAAGAAGTGTGGAGAAAAAAATTAGGATTATGGTCAAAGAATTCAAAATATCACACATAAAGAGGTGTCACACTCGACTTGGCGAAGCTCTCCAAGAAGAATTTCTCGTTTTTCTCTCCGAATCCCTTTCACAAAAGTGTATTCCTTATTCTCCACACATGGACTATCATGAACGCTTTGGCATACACTTTAAACCGCGCCCATTGAGACGTTAACTTTCGAAGAATTTCTGATACCCGTACTCGGCTTCATAAAGTTATATTATTTTCTTATTTTGATTCGCGCTTATCGTTGATCTCGCCTAGGAATCCACGGGTCTTGACGATGCCATACAACTGTTACTATCTTCTCGGACACACAATTCACGAAATGACGCGCTAAACCAGGACATCCTCCCCGTGAACTCACACTTAGTATTTATCTTATTATATCTCCATGCGTCTCAGGGACGCGCTTGATCTTATTCAGATACTAGGCTGGAGAGGCTCTGATTGAGTGAGATAATTTTACAATTATAAAGCAAACACAAGAAAAAAATTAGAAAAAAAAACAAAAACTCAAAAATGCAGCTACAAACTAACGAGGCCCAAAATGAGCCTATCGATAAGAAGGCCTCCATGGTGGAGAATTAGAAAACCACGAAAATCGGCTACAGTGCATTGTGTAGTTACATTAGGAAACAAGCGGGAAACTTTCGCTTTATTTTTGAGCATCGCGCGTCCCTCTCCGTAACATATTTTGAGGCTTATATTATTTCGAAGCACACGAACTTGAGTCGACTGCCGCATACGCCAAACACGGTCTAAAACACAGAAAGCCTATACTTCAGATAGGCCAGCATCAGTTATATTATTCCGCTCGCCACTCGCGGGGTCCAGAGTACTTACCTAGTAACTTCGAGACACGGGCCTATACCCGACCACCTACGTTGAAACGGCAGCAAGGCATCATGTACGCGGTAGGCTGCTTAGCAGACGTGAGACAGGTATATCTTTCAGCTTTAGCTATGCTTAGTGACAGACTTATCTTCAAAAGTGGCGTATCTCATATATATCTAATCTGTGAGCAAGACGAGCCGCTTGTACAGATTTTAAACTATGTCAGCAGATTTTTAACAAACACATCAAAAGAGACGTCCGGAAGATACCACAGCATTTCCAGAGGCTCAATCGCTCACACGCTGTTAATAGCGTTCAGTGCTCCACATGCTAGAAAAGGCGGTGAAGGACTCCAGGCCCTGTGAGACGAATAATGAAGCACAGTTCGCCTTAAGTTGTCGGATGCCTACATTTTTATGATTCTACGTATGAAATGTTCCTCTACGTCCATGCCGTTGACCGGAAGGTCTCAACACCTGGATGGCTTGACTGCTTTTTCCGTAATTCAACTTGAGAATCTTAATAAGCCAAGATCAAATAGGATGCGACACGCCTATAGAACAACTTTTAACGGTTCAGTTTATCCAAAGTAGATTAGTACTGGGTTATTATTACCACTGTTAGCCACCCCGCCCCATTGTGGAAAGCTCTTATAAAACGAATTTCTTCCGTGAAAACTTTTTGAACGTTCTCAAGGTTCAGAATAGTCCTTGGCAGATTAGGGCTCCACACGAGCTGCAAGTTACTCAACATGAAGAATATAATCTTATATGGAGCGTGAACACAACAGCCGACTTCAGAACTATGGAGCTGTCTCTCTGCTCTTCGGCTCTGTTTGGAATCTCAGAATATCTCTGCTATCAATCCCTTATCCTCGGCGCGCTTCCTCATCCCTAATCAATACAGTTCCGTTCTACTCACTGGAGCAGCGCCACTCATATCTCCTGAGAGAGCCTTTCAACGCCTTAAATCCTACTAACATTATCCGTATAGGTAAGGTGTTCTACTCCGAAGTTCTTCTCCACTTCGGAACCACCACCCCTGTATTTGAATATACTAGATGGGTTCTTTTCGATGGCTCACTGTTCACAACCGCAGCGCTGTCACCCACTTGAGGGTAGCACTCAGTTATTGACCTCTTAGAGCAAGTTTTAAGAGTCTTGACGCATCATCGCACTCCTCCACCCTCCCCTCTCCCTACCTCGCAACAGTAGACTTTGATGTCGTCAGCGTATGCCTTCTAACATTGTCTGTTGTCGTGTTTACGAACTTTGAAAGATGAGCTAGCGTAAATAAGAAAAAGGTGAGGAGAGAGAGCCGCCTTGAGGGTCTCCCGATGGACAGTCCCTAACATTAGAAATGTAATCAGAAAATCGCACATTCATTTTCCATTTGGTAAAGTGAGGCTAAACCACCTCAAAACATCACCTCGAACACCAATGTTTTTGAGCTTAATTAAAAGGCTACTTCTGCACACTGTGTCGAAAGCATTGGTCAGATCGAAGACCACATCAACTCGTTTGCTGTGAGTGAGGGCCTCTATCCACTTATGTGTGCAATCGACCAGTTGGGTGCATGTAGAAGTACCTGGTAGGAAATCAAACCGTTTAAGCGGAATGCATTGCAGTTTGATTACCGCCTCCAACAGGTTTTCATTTACAATTTTCTCCATCACTTTAAGTGGAGTAGGGAGAATACTTATCGGGCGAAAACTGGATGACGAGTTGGAATCGCTTCGCTTTGGAATGGGCGTTACTATCGCATGCTTCCAGATGGAAGGAACCTCATCTAGAATTGGAGAAATATTGAATTTGTGCGCGGGCGGGTTAGCCAGCTCTTTTGCAAACTGTTTGAAGAAGAATTGTGGTATCCCATCAGATGTTGTTGAAAAAGAAGGTTTCAGCGAAAGCGGATGCTTGAGAACCATTTGTGGTGTAATTACAGGTGGTTCAAAGCAGTTGTCAGTAATAGAGGTAGCTGTCACATGCTTCACAGTGTGACGTACAAAACCGCTCTCAAAATAGTCGGCCAAAGCTTCACCCTTCTCTTTACTTGTTGAATACTTTTCTCCGTTTGCTCCTTCCTGTACATGCTTCACTGGTACACGATTTAATAATTTCTTTATGTGAGCGGCAAGATATTTCATATTATCCGCAACTGACATCTTTTTAAATTTGCATGCTAAGAATCGCTTCAAATGATAGACCAACTTCTTGCTGACTTCCTGATAAACAGCGGACTAGTGGGATTATTTATTTGGAAGAACAACCTTTCACGTTGTTAAATCAAGTTAACTATATGGACTGGGTACCTCGATGTATGCCCTATGTTTTCTTTCCATGGAACGGAACGATCAAGAAGACTATAGATAATATTGCAAAAACGCTCATATATATCACCTATGTTTTGATAATGGTCAAAAACATTGAGCCAATCTATGTGAGACGGTAAGAGGCGATGGCACTTCTATCTGCATGCCTGAACTCCCTAAAGAGAGCTGGACCTTCCTTCAAGAGACTTCAACAATTCTTGCGCCTCTTTTGCTAGGATTTTCTCTTTGCGGAATTCTAGCAGCTGTTTCGCTTTTATAATAATCTGTGCCACATAGAGAGATAATAACTTCAAATTTTGATGAGGTAAAAAGAAAAGGCAGCGGAAAAATGTGTGGTGGGAGTACAATTTCGTTTCGTAGGAAGAGCGAGTGTTTCCAAAATAATGTGATGAAAAAATATGGCTTTCAGTTGATGTTTAGAGCTATATCACAATTCCTTTCTAGAACCTTTTTCGAAAACTTCTTCAGATGCAGGTTTTCGGGGAATTCATAGGTGGAACTAAGATCATGTGTCCCAGTGTGCATGCAAGACCGACGCGACCAGATACTTCGCACTGAGCTCAACGTGGCTACTTTGCAATCCGTAATGGGGAATTCTTCTGATATTACAAGAATGGTTCTTCCTGAACCTGATACAATCAGAAATATTTTGTATCACATTGCGCACGATACGAAAATCATTAGTTACAGCTCTTATGCAATTGCTTGTGCTACGTATGTCCTGTGTTCCTTTTAGGATAGTTCAATTGTAGTCAAGCGTTCTCACCGCTTCTGCTTTTTGTTAGCAATTATTTAGGACTAGCAAGAAGAGGTCAGGAACGAACAGGGAGCCTCTTGACCCTAGACTGGACATTCAAAGCAGTTGCGATGCGCTGACCCCCGCTTTGCGCCAAAAAAGTAGTAGTGAGGTAGCTTGATAGCCTGCTCGATAGAGATGTGAGGTATCGATGCGAAAGAATGGAAAAAACAATTTGAAGGTATTTCAGCAGATATCAAACTAGTCACTAGAAGAGGAAAGAATTAAACCCTCGACGAGCTCATGGAAAGTTTGGGCGTATGTTTTAACACCTTGACGACAGCGCGGCAACTATGTATGCCGCCATTTTCACACCTCCATGGACATTGTGGCAACTATGTATGCCACACCAACTACATTTATTTTTTGTGCACATGTTCGATTTCTTCTAATGTTTTTTGTGTTCATTTTGTAGGTCAACATAACCAAGAGTCACGTGGCTTACAGGATGACCAACTATTCTTAAGTTTGGCAGAGGTTTTCCTGACCTGACAAAAATATCTGTTCAGTTCATTCCTCGTTATCTATTCATTAAGGCGCACATTTAGATAAAAAAAGAATAATGGAAGTGAATATGAACCTACTCGTGTGGCAAGAGATCTGTTTTCAATGAAACGACCACGTTTAAAATAGTTGTGGGACCACAAAAGCGAAAGTAAGTGAAATTTGCTTTTTCGTGGCCTTAACACATCATTTCGATCAAACTTCCATTTCTCTAACCTCCGATAAGTTAGACAGATCGAACACTATTGAAAACAACTCAACGCATATAAGTATCGCGTATTTACAGCTCAAAATCCATCGATTTGGTGTGCGGCGGCGGCGCACGCAAAATCGCTCTGGTCCCACGCGGTGCAGAAACCCAAAACGCGCGATGTTGCCAACGTGTTAACGGTACGGTAGCCCGTCCGATGGCTGCTGGTGTTGCACTCTCGTTAGTGTTTATATGTATTAGTGTTGGTGTATATGAAATACAAAATGAAATAAAAATGAACAATCCAATTTAATATTTCCAAAAACTCCTTGAAAAGAAAATGACTCGCCAACAATGAAGAAATGATAAATAAAGCTTATTCACGTTATACCATGACAGCTTTTCATTTATATGACGTGGTGCAAGGAAGCAGCCTAATAAAATCAATCGGTAAGTAAAAATTTCAAATGTTAAATTATTATAAAAATCGTGAAGGAATTGCACCAGAATTCTATAATTCATTTTGGTAATATAAGTAGTGAATTCTAATGTTGTTTATTTTCTGAGAAGACAGCAAGTATATTTATTTGAGCTTAATGGCCTAATTATTGAATAACTCAATTCCAACTAAAATCTTTTATCCTCCCTTCTCTTAATGATGGGCACAGAGGGAGGACCCTCTTTTGTTTAGCCTTCGTCTAAGGACAGGTGCGAAAGAGAGACGACTAAACGCTTCTTTGATCCACACTCCTTTCAATCAATTTAAACAATTTTTGGATAACACTAACTTTTGGCAACGCAATCATGATCTAAGATAACAATAAAAACGGGATGGTTCGATTCAATTTGCTTCGATATTGAATATAATAATTTCTTTGCAGTACAAAACAATCAAATGGCTACTAGCTCCTTGGAGCGGAATGGTGATGGTTGGTAATTCCGGTGTTGATATATTTCGTACGACTACTTCAAAAATGGAAAACAAAGTTCAAAATAAATGCATAGAATAATCATCAAAAACACCGGTGCTTCAGATAGAAGTGACAGAGGCAGTCTTGTCACTGTAATTTTGCTTTTCCTGTAGGCATAGGTAGTATTGGGTCGGATATGCAGGGATGCGCTCAGATGGACTTAAACATGTACTATTTTCACTTAAAAGTGTAACCTTCGCCAATAAGTGTAGTTTCGCAAATCGACGTTTTCATCCATCTACGACACTAGGCAAGCCATCTAGGAAATCTCTTCATGTCAGGTGTTCATGTTCATGTTCATTTTCATGTGGACACATTTTCTTTCACAGTTCTTTCTAGAGTTATGATCAAATGCTGCTATCTCTAAGCTTCATTTCATGTTGTATTGAGAAGTGATGTTGAAGCTCTTGTGATTATATTATTTATTGGTTAGCTTTCGACAATAATGCCATCATCAGACCTTAAATTACAACACTTGCACGTAAACAACTGATTACATTGCGAAACACCATTCATCGATGCATAACAGCGAGAAATAGGAAGAGTGGCGAGACTTGGTGGGAATGAGAAATGAAGCACCAACCCTGATGCAAAGGACTTAGCTGATTACGAAAGAAGCCTCAGAAGGTCACACAGCTCCTCTTTTGCATTGACCTGGCTTTATTCAATGTGTTTCCCGCGCATCCATGATTTTCCTTTCCAGCGGAAGAACGAAATGTCCGTGGAGAGCGCTAACGTCGGAGGACGGGGCGTGTTTTCTCTCATGTTTCAATGTCCGCTGTTTGAAAAAACTGCTGCGAGGGTAGGCAGCGGGATTAGCCAATGTCCTTCTGTGTTCATCTGGTCGAACATTCAGTGGTCTTGCCGTCTCCCCAACGTATTTCTCTCCACATCCTCTACACTGAACGATATAGACGCGATGAAGTCAAAAGATCCTTCATTGTATTAGGAGGACGGAAGACGAGTCGGACTGGAAGCTGAGAGTTTTTCACCAAACGGTTCACCTCACGAGCCACTTTGTCAGTGGCAAACGGCATTACAAGAGTTATTCCATCCGGTGATTTATGTGGGACCCAGGTATCACAATTTCCTTCGATGTAATCATTACTTTCAAGAATGCTCTCAACTTTAACGTTAGCGGCTGAGTCCCTTCGTGTCCCAAGCTTTCCTTTGTCCTAGCAGGTTTCTCACGACGTTCGCTCTCATATAGATTGTATGAGCGCCCCTTGAATGCAACAATATGTTCGACGAGGCTTTTTTCTTATACCGAAGGTGCTCCTTTCCCGAAGAGGTAGAGCATATGTAGCGAATATGAGGATGATTTTCGACAAGTATTTCTGCTAATGAAAACGAGAAGAATTATGGAAAAAACCATGAATAGAACGCAAACTTCTCGAAAAAAGAAGGCGCGAAAAAAAATCCGCAATGATTTTGCATCAACCCAACACTTTTGAATACCTGCCCTGCTTCGGTAGAGATTTACTATCTGTTGCGTTTTTACACGGTACCATTGTTTATCGTGAACTTTGAGTTTCTCTTATCACATCAGATACCTCATGTAACAAATATGTGAAACACCATTCGTTCTGTAGTGCAAACAATGTAACGCACTATTGTTGACGTCAACAGTGCGCCGGCAACAAACGCTGTTTACACCTAAAAACGCCAAGGTACTGTCATCGAGCACCGCCGCCAAAGAGAACACTACAGAATAGAGCTGATTTTTCAGGACTACAGAACGATGAACAGCTTTTTGAACAATGTCGGAAGAGTAGTCCGCTGCAGATGCAGCGTTTTAGGGGTCCACGTCCTGAGTTCACGTTTACTAGGTAGTCCAAGCTCTTTTGAATACCAGACAACACCACATGCTGACGCGCTCTAAACTGCTCTTCAAAAGAGGCGCCATTTAAGCCCAATGCTCGCAACCGAGGTTCTCCTGCAGCGCGTCAGTATCTTGTCTCTCGTACTCCGACTCTCTTCCCATCGGCAGCGCTCTATTCGACCCCCTGGCACTGCTCTACTCACTAAAACCACCCCAAACATATTTTCTTGATCGCTCTATTGCTGATAGCACGAAGCAGCACCCATTGCATTGGCACAAGCTCTCTTTAAACCCAGGAAATTACAACACAATTAGAAAACACCAAACATATGAACAAACAAGATAATACAAAATAACCGAATCACAGAAATGTAGAAAAAGAATGAACGAACTGAAGCTGCGTACGACAACCTATCAAAAGAACCCGATCGCAAACTCCCATAAGCCGACATGAAAGCAATGATAACAGCGAAAAATTTAAACTCTATTTAGATAGTCTCCTCACAACGAGTTCTAGGATGTCGTTAGTAGAGTCGACAGGTTTAAGTAGTCACCAAGCTTTACCTATTTAAGCTGGGGAAACAAATCCAATTCTGTACTCAAGGTAGAACACCATTCGTTTAGATCCCAATGTTTATAGGACACAGTAGTTCACCGCGCGACACGCTTATCCCTGATTGATGCACTTTTTATCATGGTTTTCAGTCAGTCAGTTCCCTATCCGGAACGACAGCTTTCAATTTTACGAGAACATTTTCAAATTTTGAAAGCGTATTTTATCGAAGTCTGGAGGAAATTACGGACGAAAAACGGCCTACAAGATATCTTGAACTAGGTATGTTGAACTGGCGGAACCATTATTTTGGTGTTTATGGATGCAAGCAAAGCTTTCTTAACATAATTTAGTAGTCTTAAATATAGGTAACGTCAAATTGTCGAGCACCATCACCTTTTTTTCTTTCGAAAAATTGCGACTAAGCGAAAATGTGATGACCAACGAGTCGAAATGCGTCATTTAAGAATATCATATTGTGCCGAATATGAATCGGCATTAATGGCTTATTAGCGCAAGGTAAGTGGTAAACTATATAAGGCGACAAATACTCACTTTGGAAAATTTTAGGAAGAAGAACAGAATAGTGATTGAAATGTCATCAGTTGTATCGGCACGTGGATGCTATCAAGTGATTAGGTAATAAGTTATTACCCAAAGACTACTTGTTTTACGCGTTTTTTTTCTTCGTGATTCGTAGCCACCATGGGACCAATCGCAGTGACTCGTAATTTCCCTACATCTCGAGGATCAATGCCTCGCGGGTGTTATCACTCCTCATTCGAGGCATGTGTCGGCTTCGAATCTAGTCGTCGTTTTTGCTTTGACCCTCGGATTCCCGTATGTTGGAAGAGTGAGAAGGCGAAATCCCTAGCCTTAGGCGCTGGAGCAGCGGAATCCTAATATTGGCACAGAATGCAACTGTTACTGGAATGGCGATTTGGGTTTTCGAAATTTGCCCCGGATGGCAGGGCACGACTGGGAGACCCATTTTAACACCTCACATATTTGATTTGTTCTTATATTAGGATTGAGTGTCGTATTATTATTTTGGGAGGGTGTTTCTCTTTTTTTCTTGTACCTCGATTTCTGGGGTTCCCCACTGCAACTTCTGTTCCCTCAATTATCTCAAATATTTTGTCAACTTTGATATCCTCCCCACCCCCCCGATGCGGTCTCTGCTGAATCCCATTGTTGTCTTCTTACTACATCGCGAGGTGAGATTGGAGTCGATCTGAATCAAATATCTAGGACCGGCAATCTTCTCTGAACCGCTGATTATGTATTTGTTCGTATCGAAAAATGAAACTCTGAAAATACCTATGCTAACCCCAATTTAAAGCTGAATCAAGACACTTATGAATGAATGCTAAAATACTCTTCTGCATGAATTCGAAAAGCGGCGCATTCGAGAAAAAAGGAATATGATTCGAATACTCCTTTTTGTATTTTATAATATACGTATTTTGCAAACTGTTTCAAATGAAATGAATAGAGACTTGTGAATTTACAGTGACTTGACCGATAAGGAACCTAAGAAGCAAGGTGACGAGAAAGCTAAGAGAAGAAAATGATGCGACACAAAGCTAATGAGGAATGAGGCAAACATGTAAGGTGTGAAATGAGTCGCAGACGTTTCACAGCTTCGGCGTGATTTGCGGAAAGGAAAAGTGAATGGGATGGAGAAAACCAAGCCTGTAACGGTGTACAATAGCTAGAGTGTGACCGCGAAGCAGAAGTGATAACACCGACTGAGGCATTGCAACCCTCGCAGGTTTAGGTGAATACGAGGTCAGCTAGCGATTTGAGTCTTGGTAGCATCACGAAGATGAAAAATATAACGCGGGAAAAACAAAGTAGTCTCTTGGTAATTAAGCTTATAGATCATGCGGATAGCACTATCATCGCGACCGGTACAAACTGTCGAAATGAATTTCTAACAGGTAGTTCTGTTATTCTCTTGCTCCGTTAAAATTTTTATTTACCAAAGAGGTGATGATGGTCGCCTTATTATTAGATTTACATTAAACAACGTTTGTTCTCAACGCATTATTGCGATTACACGGCACATAGGCTTATATTCTTGGTAGCCATTCGATCGTTGGTCATATTCGCTTAAGCGCAATTTTCGGAAATGAAAGCGAAAAGTGAGTGTTGTGCTCGAGAATTTTAGGAGTTATACGCGTATTCAGAGGCTAAACTCTATGGTAGAACGAACCGCTTTGCGCGAATTCCAGTAAAACAATAAATGTCTCGCCAGTCACGATAAGACCGTAGGTTCAGATCTTGTAGCCGTTTCAGGTGTAGTTTCTCCAGACTTGATAAAATTCGCGGTTTCAAAAATTTAAAATTGTCGTGAAATTGAAATGCTCGTCGGCATCGGACGACTGTGAACATGTGATAAAAATGCATCAAAAAGAGGAGCTATGTGAGCCGGCGATACATGTGGCACTAAACAATTAGGGATCTAACGAATGAGTTCTACCTGGGAGGTCAGAAGTTGGATATTGGCCCAGCTTAAAAGTTAAGCATGAGTGACCTACGTAGCCGATCTCGACCCATAAACATCTATGAACGCTTGTGAGGCGACGTATGATAGGAGTTTAAATTTTTCCGTTTCATCGCTTTCACAGAGTTATGTGTAGTGCGACGCGTCTTATGATATGTCGACGGTCAGTCACCGTTCTTTTTTTCCATTCTGTTGAGCGGTATTGTACATTGGCGTGCCGTGTGAATCGAATATCTGTTGGAATATTTCTGTGAATTGCTGATCATTATCTACAACTCCTTATCTACGCATGGGAAAACAATCATTGCTCTTCTTGGAAAGTTCTGTGAACTTCCTATAGAAAAAGGAAAGAATTCATGTCGTTAACCTAAGATTTCCTCTCAAGCAAGTGAGCGAGAGAGCGGCGCGAGCATTGTATTGTATTTCAAATAAAATAAATTGCCTTTGGAGCGAATGCATAAGAACTGTCCGTTCAAGCGTGTCATAATTATCCTGAATTGTTTTCGAAATATGTGATTGAGCAGGATCAGAAAAATTAACTTTGTCTTGCTTCTCCTCCATCTTGACAGCGGAACAAACGAACAGTCGACAGTTGATTTCCTACACGCTGTGATATTCGCAGTTACGAGCTTTCGGTGCTCAACTCCTACCATCTTTCCTCCAAAGAATGACTCGGATGACGTCGAATTTTGGCAGTCTGAACTCCAGAATCTTTGAAGCTAGACCACTGCAGTGGTTCAGCTTCAAAGACTACACTCATTTGTAGCGGTAACCACATTGGACAGCCAGTTGAGGGAAAGGTTGGGAATGAGCAGAAGCAGGCGACGTAAGACTGTAGAAAAATGGTTCTCTAATGTTCTGATCGAAATGAATTCCAAGCCACGAAATGCAGCATACAATCGGGCTGTCTTTCTGTTCATATAACTTGGGTAATAAATCACGGTTGCGAGTCTTCAATGTTATTTTTACACTTTTCTCGACAGCATGTAAAGTGCTTCAGAAATATAGACCCACTTGGTGTGATGTCCAGTCGAAACTGAAGATCACACTAAAGAAGAGCGGCGCGCACCAACGTTTTACAGTCCGTATGATGACTCTGATCGTGACACTGAATGATCCAGGGCGTAATTCCAGTCACAAAAGTCACCGAAAACGAACAATACCAGGGAATGGCGAGTCCCGGCTAACAGTTTATCAGATGAAGTTCCTCTCGTCACGCTCACTTGTGTTTAAACTGTCTGAAACCTCGTCCAAAACATAAGGAGGTGGACGAAACGCTTGCTGTGAAAGAAAATAGCCAAAAAATGACCAGGAAGGGATGATAGGTCGAGGTGACCAAATGCAATGAGAACTACACTGATGAATGTGTTTTAGACGGTGCAACAGAGGTAGCGGTCAGGAGTCACGGGTGAGAGGCTGCTGGTCGATTCCTGAACGAGTTCTACCTTTTGCCACATGGTGCCAACGAAACCCTTGGCAGAAGTTTGTGCAGCTGGCAGCTGCGATATTAGACTTGAGATAAAAATACCCCTAGGAGTAAAATTTGTAGCCAAATCGCCCGTCGAGGAATCGTTCTACGACCTCTCGCCTGTGAGTCTGGACCACTACCGCTGTTTTTTTCACTTCATAATTCCGTTCAAAAGTCAATTGGCAGATTTGTAAGGCAGAGGGCAACCTTCAGAAACACATGCAACAGGGTTGGTCTCATTGCATATGGCCACTTCAACCCATCATCCTTTCCTGGTGACACGGTAGCTCAAAAAGCTGTTGGACCGCTGAATAAGTAGGAGTGTGAGTGCTACGTCTTCAGCATGAAAGCTGGGTGACTTTTTTAATTGAAGAATGTTATTTTTATATTAGGACCGCTGCTTCATGCCACTGTTCTGCAGGCTAGAAGAAATCCAGTTGAAAGTGAACACGGTCAACTCTGAATCGAACGGCATTCATCTAGATCTGAAAAAGGAACCCACTTCATTTTGGAAAATGCAAACTATCGAGAAATACTCCGGGTTGAATTAGAAAATGAATCATTCGCAGAACCTGCTCTTTGATTATGCGTTGCCTAATTTGCAGTGAGCTGCAACTTTGTGTGATAGCAAGTAGGACAGCGCCCATAAAAAAAAACTGCATAACATGACTTGCATGCTATTGTTCATAGAACCGTTTCACAGACCTACATTAGAGCAGGTACTGAAATCGTCCTGCAAAGACCTTCGAGTATACGTCGAATCCCGGAAGACCATGCCGCCTTGTGGGCCATTCCTCAGTATATCGGATATGATACCTTTCCAGGGATCTTTTTATAGCAGGAGATGACTGACTCATTCAAGCTTTACCAAAGAACCCATCAATTCTGACCTGGCGTTGTTTCTTATATTATGTTTCATTATGCGTCTACTAGGAATGAGGAATTTCATTTAGTCAGATAATGAGTCGCGAAATGTCACTGGTTCGTCCTTATTAATTATTTCTGGCAATTACCCTTTTCCTCGCCATAGTTTCTATACACTTCCTTATTATGCGTTTATAGAGTGGCTTCTCAGCTCCTCTCAGCTATTCTCGGCGCATATTTTGTTGACATTGCAGTAAGCGTACAACAATACTTTTCATTTTTCATCTAATGAGGCTTTAAATATGTGAGTAGACGCCTTGAATTTGGAGGTCCCGAAACTGTAAGAGCGTTGAGAGCTGCGAATTCGCTTCAGATGCCGCACACTTGGTGCTCTTTTTATGATACAAGCTATCACGTAGCTATGACACCTGGTGTAGAGTTCGGTACGCATGTGGCCCTGGGCCTGCCATGTAATATGTTCATAGTTGTTCCTTGGAAGATTAATCCACTGCTGAGCTTGTTTTCCAATTGTTGTGAGCATATTTCCTCCTTGGCAACTACCAGCTTTCGTGACGTTGACTTTAATAGAGAACTTATCAGAAAAGAAACAAGAAATTATCGCCTAATAGAAAAAGCGTCATTCGAAGAGTGGTAATACCAGGAAGCAAACGTCATAACAACCATTTGGCGATAAACAAAGATCAGATTCATGCTGGACGACAGGCGTAGGGCATTTCTGTCGATTACCAATCCTTTGCGGCGTGTTCATCTTCTCTCTTTTTCTCTTCTTGTGAACAGCTTTCTCTAACATACAGGCGCTTGAGAAACTTCCTTAACAAGGTCAGAAATGATAAACTGCTGTACAGCCTATTTGTTGATTTTTCCTTAGTTGTTCAAGCTCAGCATTACTGCTTTCTTCAAACCATTGCTCTCACATAAGTGTGTATGTTGCTTGTGAATGTTGAATTCATAGAGAAAACAAAAAATCATAGGGAGAATGAGAAAGCCATGATTTTAGTCTTGAGGTAGTGATGGCCCTTCTATCGGCCCCGGCTCATAGTTTGCATATTTTGAAGAATATGTGGCCTGCCTTTTTCCTTTTTTCCTTATGCTTGGCGAATGTTAGGAGGAGCAGTTATTGGAACCAAAACCATGTAAATTAACCTCGCCAATAGCCATTAGCCCTATGCAGGTTTTGACGTGTGTTTTAAAATGAGTTTACAGGCAGGTGGAGGCATAAAAATGGTGTTAAAATAACTGTGGCCCGTTTCGAATCAGAAAGGTCGAAACCGACCACCGAGCAGAGTCAACCATGCCTTGCGCAGAGTTCACAATTTTTATGACCCTCTCCCTTTCGGAGGGTATCAGTACGAGCGCTCTCGCCTCCAAGGGACGCTGTTACTTCTTTTCACGAGCTTTTATGCCCTTATGCACATCATCGATGTATGTTCCGTAGCGACACGTATGGACAGTGGTAAGTTCGCGCGCTTCGCCTCGCTAGAGGAGGGAATCGAGGCGACATGAAATTTACTCATTAAATAGATTTCAAAATTTTTTGTAGACCCGGGCACGATAGTAGTCGCGGAGACTTGCGCTTTCAGAAACCTACCATGTATCTTTCAAACATCCAAAACTTTTTCATAAACTGCATAACTAAACCTTGCAGCTACAGCTGGGATATGACTATTTAAAAACTAGGAGATTAGCGTTTCCGGAAAAGTACCCGGTATTTTTCGAAAATCACTTTCTCGAAAAATGGTCCTGTTGTTCCGTTTTTTAGGGGTTTGTGCTTCGAGTTTTGAGAACGCGCGAGTTTTCGTCATTCAAACGTTAATAACTTCCTTCATTATTAACCTTTTGCAGGGCTTTAATAACTTCCTTCATTATTAACCTTCTGCAGATCTCTAAGGCTGTTTAGAACGGTTTCCTTTAACTCCTTGGAGTTGTAGCGCTTATGGAATATTAATAATTTTATCGTTGGTGAAAATACGAGATCCGTTCGCGGCTCACGCTAGGAGCCCTCAAAAATTTTCAACTCTGCCTTTCTCTCCCTAGGGAGATGTCGTTTATGGTGATCATCAAATTGTATTTCTACTTCGTGGACAGAGCTCTTCGCAGCGTACAACCTGATACTATGGCCTATTTTACCATGGTCCCTCAAGGGACCGCAACGGAAGATAGTCGTAGCCAACCCTCGGCTTACCCACCCGATCGGCCTCTGGGAGACCCATGTGTACGTGCTAAAGCAACAATCCAGAAGCGAGATCGTGGAAGCGACCAAACTATTAATGACGTTGCATGTGACGGAAGTTGTCCGACAATGAAATAGAACAAAGTGAGAAAAAACCAGTCGGGCAGTCGGGCCTAGACCGACGGGATACAACCCTGCCGTTCAGGGAGATTTCCATCTCACACGGTTTGAGAACCGAGTCTGTTCCTGTACCTTGCGCACCTAAGGTAACCAAATAGCGCCCCAATTGCTCTTTACCTGCTGGCAAATGCCATGCATGCTTGCAAATACATAACTCTTTGCCAGCAAGTCGTATTGAATATGACAATGCGCCGTATGCTAGAGATTAAATTGCAGCTCCCAATTGCCTCTATCAGGAATCGCCTGATACTACAATTGCTGCGCCGCTCGAATTTACGAACGCCGCTATTATTCCAGCAACAGCGCATGCTTCACACCGCAAGGAGGCGGGTCACCGAGGCTCGGTTGATCGCCCCTTTTTCGACGACCTTCGACGCCCTAACTTCACATCACGGCTTTCAGAGGTGAGTTTTTCCTTTCAGTGCTGGTTCCATTACGACTATCACGTTGGGCTGAGCGCAGCGCATCAACACCTCAGCTGGATTAGTTGAAACCTCCACCCTGGACTGTTGGCTTTAAGAATAAATGCGGCGTGTGAGGCGACGGTCGCCTCGGCATTCAAGCAAGATATAATTCTTGAGAAAAATCCACCCCAGGGCGTGTGAGTGTGAGCATGTGACTTTCCGCAACGTTTCGGAATGATGGGTCAACTCACTAAATAATAGATATCTGGCTTGATAGTCTACACACTTGTTTTACCAATTTAGCTAGAGTAATGGATCTGGTAGTCCAGTCATGTCTTCTACTATCGGAATCGGGTGTATGTAGTTGAATATGTCAAACATACTTATGGCTCCACCCTGTACATTCAGCCCGGTATGATTACAGTGAACAATAAAATCACGTGTTTCTATCTAGTGATACTTGGTTCACTAACGATGCAACGCCGAAGTCCTCCCTCGTCATGATCGTACTTGTTTACTAGAAGCGATAGACATGTTCGGGAGACTCAATCACCGAACTTACCTGTTCCAACAGGATGACCACAAAAGACTTCATCCAGTAGCTTAATTAATGTGAGACCCTATGCAGGCCTTGGGATGGTTGAGACAATTCCTGGCTGAGGCATTATCTAGAGAACGATGGTTCCTAAGCTTAATTTCGCTCGTTCTTTTTTTCTTAATTATCACTGCAGTAATTTGGCCGCAGTCTCGACCTTGCAAAAGTTCTCGTGTCGTGGCACGACCGACAAACTTTTGCGGCCAACCCGGCTTGTGGTGAATTTGCGAGGTGAGCTAGAACTCCCTCATTCGCTAGACTCGACTGAAAACTCTCGTTATGTACTTTACAAGCAACCCAGCGATTTAGAGTGAATGGAAAGCCAGATTTGAAAAGGTAGACGGATGTGATCTCATTTACAAGGTTTTCTCTTGTTTCACCGTTTTGTCCCGCTGAAATAAAAATTTTGAAATTGGCGGTATACTTTCATCGGAAAGCGATCTGCCATCAACTACGTAGTCCAAATGCCTAGTAATTGATTTCCGGTATCATCATTCACGAATCACCCGTCGTGGCACTCTCTAAATGTAGTAATGGGAATAATCTTTCGTCCGACAACAGGAATATCTGACGTCTTCTTGGAAAAAATCGGGAGATCGAGAATCACGAACGCGCAATTACAAGTCGTACATGCGTAGGTGAAGCGTTTTCCCCGGCCAGCATTATTGGTTAGCATACACAGCTTGCTCTGCTATGGCAATCTAGTCCAATGTTGAATTGAGAGGTCTATTGTATGTCTTCTATTTTCTTGTTTTCCTGTTCTTGCGTTTTCTGTGTCGGCTGGATCTTGTAAGTAAGTTTGGTAGTCTGCCGAAAACTCCCATCACTGCATACATGTCCAATCTTACTGGTCACACAGCTCTCTGCAGCAGGTGAAAAATCGTGTCGAGTACCGTGGGTCGCACAAGTACGACCGGCCAAAAATCGAGATCTGGCAGGGGGGGGGGGGGCGACCCCCTGAACAGAGCAAATTAATCCAAGTTGACTAATGCAAAAAAATCCTGCAAAATAATGGTATGGACGCTCATCTTGTCACTAATGCCTGTCTTTCTCGCTGCCACTTTGTGTATTTACTGAAATGATCGACTCGAGAAAGAGGCCATTAACTTTGTGTGACTCAAGTCAGGGTTCGTTGCAGAAATGCACAAGAATCCTGAAGGCACGGGGTGTCGATTTAAGTCTTATTTATGCTTGAGTATACGTAGAACCAGCCGAGTGGTACCAATCAACGGTCGATTCAAGCGACAGCTGGCGCGCGATTGTCCACTGGGTCAGATTATGCTGAAATCTCGAAAAAAAAACCGTCGACATCTAACGCTCGATGAAAAGGTTGCATTCCTCCATTTCATAGACGCTTTGAGGCAGTTGGAGGTAGATTAGCAGAGGATCGCGTTCAAAGGTATTGAAATTGCTCTGGAAGCCTTCATGCAGAAAGTACAAGGTCTCTCACATTTCGTCGAGTAAACGTCGAGGAGCTTTGAATTTCGTGGCTGTTTTTTGCACTTCAAAAAGCAATTATCTTACCTCTATATGTCGTAGGTTCTGAAAACCAGTTTTGGAAAGCGGAATAGGATTTTGCGTTTTCCGCTGATCGTCTTATCTTTCTTCTCGCATTTCCTTAGTTGAGGAAGATACTTGTTCGTCGATCAAGGATGATTCCCGGCCCCAAGAAAGCCGTCCTTCCTTCACCATTCGCAGTGTAATCGTCAACGCTGCACGTTTATATGGGTCTAGAAAACATCCTCACCAACTAAGCAATAGAAAGGGCAACGTCATCATCGCATTTTGTCTGAGTATGGCGCATGCTCCGACGCCACTCGAATTGGAAGATCGATTCAAAGGTGTCAGTATGATCATGACTGTTGACAGAAGCCTTGCATTGTAGTAGACGCATTTGTAAATCTACACTAAAGGAACAACTCTGTCCCGTTTTTCCTTCACGGTTGTCGTTTTGCGACAGGATCTCCTAACAACAGTGGTCATCTTCAGCGAGGTATTAGGGAGAAGGAGGAGGGATAGGCAAAGAGGCAATGCCTTTGTAGCGCGTGCGCACATGTGGCAGTCTTCTTTGCGGGGATGCACTTTCATTCTTTGTACTGCCTTCAAATAGGCCCTTCTCATGAAGCAGGAGGAATGCGACTGAACCTGCAAAGAAAATTTAGCATCATGTTTTTTTGATATTTTCATTTTCTGCTGCGCTATACCCTCTCACCTATCTGCACCGCGATACCACTGCTGTTACTGACCCCCAAGAGTACGACCCCCCATCACCCAGCCCAACGGGTACGACCCCCTGTCGAGGATTTCCTCGACCGATATTCATCCTGCTCTCAAATGTGCACATTGTTACCCCATATAGTCGCTACGTACCCTTATTTTACAAGACCGCTTGTGGGTTGCGAATGAGGACGATAGTAGCGTCAATTCAAAAGTGCGCACAAGGAAACTTTACAAATGGGTAGGATTCACCAAAGGTCGGGAGTTGGAGAGAGGAATCATGTTTCTGTCTACGACATCTGTGCATGCTCACTGCAGACGCTCAACACAAGTGACGACAGCATCCACTACATCTAATAGATTTCTGCCATAGAGTTGGTTGACCTGTTGCAATCTGTCAGTAGTACCAACTGAAAATATCGTTTAGCAGCTATCAGTTACACTGCAAACCCAAGGTCGAGCAAGGCGTCGAGGAAAATTTTGAAATACGATCCCCCTACCAATCCATCCCAGCGGCCAAAGGCTATGGAACGGTCCTCCTCGCAAGCTCCTCAACAGAGCGCCGCGCCGCTACGTGCCCCCCCCCAATTAAGTTAGAACCTCAACCTTTTTGAGTACCGCCGAAAGTACTTTTCCGCTGCATTCACTTGCTGTCAACGAATATAGTTACAAATGCAATCCTTTCGCGGGCGAATTTTTACAAAGGTGAGAGCAGATTCGGATCCAGTTGCTTTTCTCTTCCCAATAAATGTAAAACTGTTGGAACCGAGAGCTCCAAAAATTGTGACAGAAGTGGATGTTATGTAGTAGCTGTGACAATTAACATGACACAACTTAGAGGATGAAGGATAAAGCATTTGCCGTTGATCAATCCCTTTTTGGGATGCGGCACGCATTCTACTTCCATATGTGTGTCCGTAGTGGCGTTTGAATGCGATTTGGCCTACACCATGACTTGCGGGGGGGGGGGGGAGGGGGTGGCAGCCGGTGTACAAGTCAGTGTATTTATCCTCCCAGACAAGTCTGATACCAATTTACCGAACCCGGAGGGATGGAAGGCTTGGTTGGCCCGGTTCCGCCCTACGACACAACTTATTTTTCGTAATTAGCCATTCATTGCAATGTTGCAATGTATTCTTGCTGAGCATGTTCAAACGTACACTTCCTTCAGAATTAGGTAGGGAACGACCATCGGTGAGCCACGCTTAGGCCAACGTGCATCTGTAGTCGTCTTGTACGAAGTACTGCACAACCACTTTCCACAAGGGAAAGTTCAAGACTTCACCAAGTGAAGAGCACGAAGCACGCATCGGGCAGCGCTTCGGAGCCAGGGGAGCCCTCTAGCGCGTAAAGATTACCACCTCGTCGTCCGCAACGACCTCGGGAAACCCCCTCTCAATTTTCGAGACCGACCGATCTGTTCACATCCCGTGAGCTCGGCAAAACTCCAGACTGACCGATCAGCTCGATCAGAATACGAATCGACAGTAGATGGGAGCATGGCTTAGGTTTATGGCCATGTGAGAAAATCTCATCTAGGGATAGCCTGCACCCGCATGCACTTTTACAACCTGCACGCGGCACCATTTCATCCGAGATATTACTCAGAATTTATCTGAACTTGGACGATTTACTAAAACTGACTTGTTACCCATATAATACATGGGGATCCTCAAAGAACAAGCGTTTCCACTACGCTTTCATAAAAATCTGACAGATTTCCCACGCATGTCGGACCGACCGTGCAAATTGCTCACTACACAAGTAGAGTTCAAAGTGACAAAAAAATACGCGAGGAAGAATGGTAAGGAAAAGTTACCATTGCAAATACATACAATTGATACTATTGAATACAAAATCTGCTATAGAAACGCAAATGTTACTACTAGAAGTTACACCAAAAAGATAGCAACCAGGATCTCATAATGTCATCGGGAGAAGTGCACGTTGTTGTTGAGTCCTCGTCGACACGCCCCACATTATTTTTTGAGTCCATCGTAGAATCCATAAGAATCTATCGCTGGATTTGATCGTATGGTCTCTTCAAGACTGATACATCCGTGAAAAATGTGCTCTTTGTCCGAATAATCATCCTTGCATAGGAAATCTTGTAACCCACTGAACTAGTTCTCCACAAGTGATAACTTAGGGCAGAAGTAATCAACTGAAAGCTGAGCCAGATATCACCCAAACTGCAGCATTCAAGTGTGGCTCGCTTCAGCTATGTTCGTAATCTCCGTCTACACAGGGTCGGTTTTTTTTTCATTACCCAGAACACACCAAATGCAGTTTCGTTCAGTGCACAGACCAACTTGCATTATTCTCACCGTATATTAATTTCGTCTGTCTAATCCGACTGACCTGCGATTATCCCTCCTCAGTCGAAAGCGGGAGTACAGAACAAAAGGTGCTATTGTCTTGGCCTACTGCACACTTCAGCTCCAAATTCATAGAATCGCCCATCCTTCTCTAATGGATTCCATCCGGAAGAACCAAGATAGACCATGGAAAAGCTCAACGTCCGTGAGATGTGACCACTCACTTGTTTGCCGGTGGAGAATCCGCATTCTTGGCGATATTTCGCTATCGATCTAGGCAACTAGCAGATAAAAGGTCGGTTGCTTAACTGTCACCGGCCTGGCCTCCATTTTGGAACCGAGAGCTCCAAAGTTTCACGCTAGAAGTAGGTGTTGTGTAGCATCTGTGACGATTGACCGTACCCAATTACATGACACAACGCACTTTTCGTAATTAACCACTTATTGCAAATTATGTACAAAATAATGACTGACAATGAGCCAGCCAGTGTACATGCAAAAGCTACTGTACTACTACTGTAGATTCTAGGCTTCAACCAAGCATGGAAAGGGACTGCCCGCATTTCACCTGCCATTTTGCAAAATTGAACCATCATCTTGCTGACGCGTTCAAACGTACACTTCAATCTGAACGCAGAAGGGAACGACCATCGCATGAACCACGCTTAGCCCAACGTGCTTCTTCTTGTACGAACCACTGCACAACTACTCTCCACAAGGGAAAGATCAAGACTTCACCAAGTGAAGAGGACGAAGCTCGCATCGGGAGACGCTTCGGAGTCAGGGGGAGCCCTCTAGCGCGTAGAGTTTATCACCTAGACGTCCGCAACAACCTCGGAAAACTCCCCTCTAGATTTCCGAAAGAGACCAATCTGTTCACAACCTGTGAGCTCGGCAAAACTCCAGACTGACTGATCAACTCGATCAGAAGATAGATCGACAGTCGATGTTGGTATGGCTTAGGTTCATGCCCATGTGAGAGAATCTAAACTACCTAAGGGCACACCTAGGGATACTAGCTTGCACTTGCATGCACTTTTACAACCTGCACGCGGCCCCATCTTAATCCGAGATATTACTCAGAATTCAACTGAACTTGGATGATTTAGCAAAATGACTGTTACCCATGTAACTTCAAAACCGTTTTCGAATCTCAACTTGGATGATTCGGCATGCTATGAATTTGACCCTGAGGACTGCATTTCTTATTGAGTAGTGGATTTCTCCCTGTAACTTCGAACGGTCCTCCTTTTAGAATCTTCTTGAATATCCCTGACTCGAAGATTTTTTTTTTCACAGAAAAGCCGTCGTTGAATGCGCGCAGTAATAGGGCCCACTCTGGGACGCGCATAAGTTTTAACTCTTTTCATATTGGTGGACTCATTTTAAAGATAATATCTGCCGGGAAGTGGCTAATTTCAAATCTTCACCTTGTCGTAAAAATCATGAGAAGCTTGGAAATTAACTGGTACGACCACCTTAAGCCTCGTTATCTAGGCGGAGTAACAGTGTTTATTATGAATCCTCAGGCCCAGCTTGCTTTGTGTAGATCACTCCTTGATGTTTATCTGTGATAGTGATAATCCACTGCATCGGTCCGCAGCGTAACGCTTGACTCTGCGTGGTAACTGGTAGCCGTTCAGAAGAGAGAGCGTTTGCATAGAAGAAGGATGCATCGAATGAGAGTCGCATCAAAGCGGAAATAAACGCCGCATAGATCGCCATTCTAGAGTGTCTCATTGCTCCCATTTCTCAAGGTTTTCCCTCACCCTGCCACCACTCCGCACCCCTTAAACTGATTTCTTATCTGCCTCTCCATCGGTAGATCCCGCTCGAGAGGTCCGTCTGCCTTTGACCCAGTGTACTGACCCCTCTTTCGGCCTTCATGTGTATCGTGAAATTCCTCCAAAACTGAGGAGCATGCAGCACCTACAGGAGTGCAGTCAAAATAGAGTATTATTAAGATAATGCAATATTACAAAAAAACATACTGAATGTCTCTAAACACTTCGCTTGCCATCATTATTAGCCAAATCTAACTGTAAATAAATGTTAACTAATATGATAATTATTAGCATGTGTTGGAAGACATTCGTCTTATTATATTAATTATAGTCTACTGTCAGCTGAAAACAATATAATCGACATTCTTCTAATTATATAACTTGTATAGAAAATGAAACATATGAATGTCTCTAAAATTTGCTTTATCACAATTTCTTCAATTATCTGAACTGAACTCTTGCTCTGGTTGTTCACCTACTTATTTCAGGAGTGCAGGAATAGGCTTTCCTTCCCCATCCCAGACCACATCGGCTTTTTCTCTTGAAATTTTTTGAGCAGTGTGGTGAGGAAATCTCCATGTGACTCCTGTAATGATCCGCGCTATGGCTTCAGAACGAGTTGAACGGCCACCAAAATTTGCTGAATATGTACAACGTTCCACAAGAAGAGGTCAACGGAATGACGACTTCGTCCCACCAGTTACAGCCATTGATGCTTACTGAAGTCAAAACGCATGTAGAGTTGAAGCTAATGTAACACAAAGTCCCGAGAATTTCTAATTTTGGTTGACACGATTATATATATTTTCACACCATTGGCAACTAGCACAGTGCCGACGAATAGGAGACCGGCTATTACGTCCCATGATTCTAAATGTCCTGCATCCCCTCCATTTTCAAGTGTTTCTTGTTTGATTATATTAGCAGATAGGCAGAATTTCAGTTGAACTGCTCACCGGAGCACTTGTGAGTAGTAACAACGTCTAAGCGGCAATTCATGACCAATCTGCATGCTCCTATTTGTAAGGTAGCTTTAAATAGATTACTCGCTCTTCTCGAGATCTGCTTCCAGCACATATGTTGGCAAAGTTCTCTTCACGTTAACAAATCCGTTTCACCTCAAGCCGAGCGACTACATTGACAAGTGTATTACATAAAGTTGACGAAAGGGTTCGGATCTCCTTGTAGCCTTTGAGCAACGAAGAGCGCAAGAAACTACTTATTCTAAAAGAATCCTTTTATAGGCCAATCGAAACAAACGGTTAGATCAACTTGTATTACTGATTTTGTGGTTCAAGTTCCATTCTTATAATTAGGCTCTGGTTGATCTAGAAGAATCTATAAATCCTCTAATCTATAATACTCCCCTTCGACCATAACCAAGCATGGTATGCTATAAATAACTCAGGGAGGCGATCTGCGGGCTGGAAGCTATTGCCAATATTCAACTGTGTCATTCATAATCTTATCGTTGCTACCTATTTTGTTTACTGAGACTACCGAAGGCTGATTTTGAGCCTACTGAAGACTGGATTTTTCTTCTTATTCTTAGGCATTTTTCGCTTGATGGCGGGGTCCCACTTTGCGGTGCGACGACGCTACTTTTCCTGATCAAACGCTTGGTCAGGATGAAGGCCAATTTTTTCAAGTCTTCATGTAACGTATGAAGCCAAAGCTGTCCTATAGGCCGCTTTCCAGCCACGTTGAGGTCCAAGCTTTGTTTGCGGACACCATCATTGCGCAAAGGACGTGACCGTACTATCGAAGATGGCTTGGCGCATTTTTGTTAACATAGGAGCTAGTGGCTGAATCGCGTTCTCATGGCGCTAATTACGAACACAGTCACATGCGAGCGACACTGACCGTCAAGCACAGCTACAACTCCACCAACCCAACAGGAGCCTCAGCCGATCCTGTGCGGGCCAGATTCAGCACCGCATATCACATGTGGTCGTACAACGGCTCTATAGATCTTTGCTTTGTGGCGTTCTCTAAGTTGCCCTTCAAAGACAACGTCAGCCATCAAGCGCCTTTTGACCAAAGTGAGTCGCCTAAGAGGGCACACTGTTGTTGGAAGCGACGCCGTTGAGCTAAGATACTCGAAATGCTGCTGTGCGTGTAAGTCCACTGCCGTCGATAGTTGTAGAGCCTCACTCACTCGGATCGGGGTTTAAGAACTCGTCTTTTGGCGTACCACTTTAGCTGCGCACGATACTGAGCGCGCAGACCGCTACTGAGAGTAGATTACTTTGTGGGATGATGCGATCCGAATGCGCAATGATGCGGCTCGTTGCTATCTCCTTATTCTCTAATTCTGTTAATCATGAGTGGAAGAAGAGTACTTTGTTGCCGAGGAACTTGTCTATTAGAAATCAGCAGTTTAGCTGCGCACGATACTGAGCGCGAAAGACGGCTACTGAGAGTAGATTACTTGTGGATGATACCCGCACCTGAGTTGCGCAATGATGCGACTCGGCTGCTATCTGTTTCTTCTCTAATCCTGCAATCATGAATGGAAGAAAGTACTTTTGTTGCAGAGGAGACTCTTATTAGAAAATGATAGCAGCAAACAAAAGCAAAGAGTGAGGGCAAGATAATCCGAGAGAAAGAGAGAGGAGAAGTGAGATGATGGGCGGAGCTGCAGAAGTACTCGAACCTAATTTTAAAATTTTCGTGGCAAGTAGGCTAGGATGCGCTGCTGACGGCCAGTAGTTTGGGCTGGGCAGTTTCCACCTGGGACGCGGGGCCATTTTCAGTGTTCGTTGTGATTAAGTATGTCTGCGAGGCCCGAAGCATTAGTAGATGTACTCTCGTCGTCGTCGACATATATGTGAAGCATTAGGAAACGAGTTGCTTCCATTTGAGAATGGCCTAAAATCACTCTCGGTGGTAATGAATGAAAGCACCAATTCAAGGCAACTTCAAATGAAATTTCCTATCAAAATCTTCCAAATTTCTCCTTCCTTGGACCAAATTGAGTGCTAAACATTTGTGCTTGAGTACCCTGTCCACACTATGGAGCATTGTATGGAAGGCGATGAGTAGTTAAGTCTCTGTAACCCTGCTCCGCCTCACTTGCTCATTCTACCCATTCCTAACTTGACCGCCCTTCCTGATTTCTAAAGCAGAAATTAGAACAATTGGAGGACCAGTTGCGATTTTAGGGAGCGGACAGACAAACAAACTCTGGGTTTATATATTAGTATGATAGGGGTGACTCATACTTCACCCAGCCCTCATTTGTCGTGGTATCTGAGATGTTTTGGAGCGAATTAAACAATCTTATCTTTTTGCCCAGTCCGCTCATTTGGGCGCATGCCCCGCCCTCTGGGGGGGGAGGTTCCTATAGTCAATATAATATTCTTGTAGAGCGGTAAGTGCCCTATCTAGGCTCTATTTTTCCTGGCCTTTGGGATGTCCATGGAGCAAAAACATCAATTTTTTGAGAAATTTTCGTTTTGGACGCACGCCCCGCCCACCGTGGGTAGAGTTTCCCATAAACCAATATAGTCCTCTTATAGAGCGGCTCATGCTCTATCCATTTCAAACTTGACCCGCCCTTCCTAGGTGATTTTTAAAGCATAAATTAGAGGTCACTTGCGAATTTTAGGGGAGCGGACACACAAACAACCTCTGGTTTATACATTAGTGATTTATTGGTCCCAATCTCGCCATTCTATCGAACCAAGTTTGCACTTGTTGTTCTAGTAGCATCAGTGGTGAGCAGCACGTCATCATCATGAAGTAGTGTTTACTCACCGATTCTGAAGATCACGCGTAATAGCATCTGTAACGACAAAGAACACAAGAGAGAGAAGCAGATACTGATGTACCCCGACGGATACGAGAAATTTTCTCTGAAATGCCTGATAAAGTTTGTATCTCTCTTTAGACATGAGTGAAAGAGAGCACCCATTAAACAGCTCTTCGGCCATGCATTCGTAGAGCGGGTCATATTAGCTTACGCGGAATGCGATTCTAAGCCTCTACCAAGTCTAGGAAAGGAACGTTCATAGTTTGACGCGATGTTTCTTTAACACATTGACGACAACGCGAGTTTTGGTTTTTTTTGCCTTGTGGGACCGCGACAATTTTGCGGGCGCGCTCGCCTCAGGTCGTTCAAGGAGATTTTGAGTGACAAAAGCGTAAACTGTGACAAAATCAAAATTTAATCAGTAAATTGTAATGAGCGCAACCTAACCAGGGGTACAGTAGTGGAATTTCGATCGAAAGACATGAAGTAACAATGAAAAAACGAAATTGGTCAGGACTGGCTGCAATGAACCTTAAAAGCAATTTTACATCGATTATTCTAATTAAAACACATACATTTTTATCCCTAAGGTTCCTCATTTACTTTCCTACTAAATAAATATTCGCATTCATAAAAAGAAGAAGTAAACGAAAAATTTACTGACAATGAGATGAAGATTCCGTATGATTCAGAAATTCTCCTCTAAATTAAAGTATACGTGACCATTCCAAGGGCCACTATGTTTGTAGCAATGTCAAGGTCTCCCCATGGAATGAATACAAGAAACTTCTAGAAGAATCAGGCGTGCGCGAACACGTTGACGACAACGCGCGTTTTGGGTTATTGCGCCGCGTGGGACCAAAGCAACTTTGCAGACGTCGCCACCTCCCATTGAATTCGTGGATTTTGTGTTGGAAGCACGCAAAACTATACACAACAAAACATTTTTTATGTTATTCGATATGTTAAACTTATCGGTAGATAAAGGATAAAGGATAAAGCATTTGCCGTTGATCAATCCCGTCTTGAGATGCGGCACGCATTCTTCCATTTGTACAATCGCAGTGGCGTTTGAATGCGATGTGGCCTATACCATGACTTGCGGGGACCAGCCGATGTTCAAGTCAGTGTTTTTTATCCTCCCAGACAAGTCTGGTACCAATTAATCGACCCCGGAGGGTTGGAAGGCTTGGTTGGCCCGGGCGACCCACGACCCAGGATTTGATCCCCGGACCGCTCGCGTAGTGAGCGTGCCACTTGCCACTACACCACTTCCGCCCTTATCGGTAGATACAGTTGTAAAAGTTTGATCGAATTGACGTGTAAAGGCAATGAAAGGGCGAGTTTTAGTTGTTTTCGTTGTAGTGAAACATACATATACCTTGCCATACGTGTAGGTCTGTACTTTCCTCTAATACCCCTTTTTATATTTGTTTTCAAGATAATGCAAGGGAAATGAGGAATGTATCGAACTGAAAATCTTGTAGAAGTTAGATCTGTTAAAGTGAAGAATATTCAACATTCCGATCAATCCCACCGTTTATGTTCACGTTGTGGTGTGATCTAAAATAAATGCAAAAAATCGGGAAGGAAGTGAGGCATGCGCGAAAAAAAATTCAATAGCGCATGCACACGGTTTCACACCGTGGTCGAAGTGTGCAGCGCATGCCTTATATGCTGTCGTCAACGTGTTAAGAAGGGACGGCCGCATGTATGGTATCGACGGTTTCACAACAGGGCAGATGGCTCAAAATATAAGGAATGAGTCGAGAACTGCAACAGGCTCAACGTGGGGTGGTGATTGTCATCAACTCACAGCTGCTCGAGCCCTTTGAAAATTTCATTCAATTTTTGTGTGGGAATTGGCGGCTCTACATTGAGCAGAGGAGGATCTCCTCCTACAAGATTCAATATAAATTTCCGTCAAAAAGGCCATTCGTGTTGTATATGCTAATAAATTGTTAGTGAATGTTTCGAATCACGATGGAAAACCTTTCCTCGATATTCAGCCGTTGCTTGACCGTACTGAAGGTGACTCAATAAATGTCATAATTCCACTTCCCACGCAGGTTTCTTAAACACAAAATTCGTGCCGTTCACATGCTTATTACAGCTTCTGCCTGTCAATTTCCGATAGTAAGGTGTGACTCAACGCAAAAAGTTGTTTTCTATCCAAAAATAGCATCGACGATTTCTGATTGCAGACTCTATAATATTATCAAGCGACCTGTGCTAGAAACACGGCATGTGAAAAAGCCGAAACATTAAACACAAAGCATTTGCCTTCGATTCCCTGCTTGGAAACCTGTACACATTCTATACTTCCAGTTGTACATCTGTAGGGGCCACTTGCATGCGATTTGCTCTATACAGTGACTTGCGGGCCAGCCCATGTCCAAGCAGGGTGAATAACGGTCGAGGATTTCCTCGACCATAGCTCTCTACCATGTGAGAGTAGTGCCGAGAGTGAACATCCACGCGGAGAGCACAAACGGTACTTCCATGGCGAGTGTGAATGTCCGCGCGAGAAATCGTGTCTGACCGGGCAGAGAATCCTCGAATCCTCAAGCGATATTCATCCTGTGTCCAAGTACGTCTATGATCCTAGACAAGTCTGGTACCGAACAAAAGACTCCGGAGGGAAGGAAGGCCTGGTTGACCTAGACGACGCAGGACCTACATAGGACCAATCCCTGGACCATGCGCGTTATAAACAAGGCCTATCCCTTCCATCCGCGACAAGCCGTCACTGAGTTTGATAAATGCTCGATCCTTCACCGTCGCGGAAGTTTCTTGAAGCAGCTAAATGGAGAATAGGATAAACGGCTGCTAACCGTACTGGTGTGAAATCAGGGTTGAGTGGCAGATGAGAGAATGGGGTATGATTAAGAGTACAGTTCTGTTGGAGTGCTGTCAGAGTTCAGAGTTATAGAAGTTAGTGAAGAAAGCGAATTTGATTTTTGATATCCCATCCAGCTCAGTGATCAATGTGCTGGTAGGCTTTTATTGCTTTTTTTCAATTGTTTGTTACGAGCTGATATTGCATAGCTCCGACCATGTTCAATCAGAATCCAGAGTCTTTTTATGATCATCTGAAGCTATTGACAGTTGGAACACATCTGGCACGTTGATGCTAGACCACTGTGGCTCGTGGGTTTGCGTAATACCTACATTAAACCTATTAACATAGCAAGTAATTTTGTTAACAGTTCGAAAAGCTATAATGAGTGAACTGTAAGGGAACTCCCTGATGTCACCTCTGCTGTAAACCAGCACCACTGGCAATCGTCATGGTAAACCTTTGAGAAGTTCGGTGTGATATCTAAAAAGCTGCATTTGTGACGAATTAAGGCTCAAGAAACTCTTGAAAAACTGCAACAAGCGCAAAGGCAGGGAGGAGACTGGTTGCACGTACAACCACATGTATGCCACGGATTTTCTAACAAAAAAACACTGGAAAGAAAGGAGCGAAGTGTTCTCACCGCATGTTAGTTTAAGGAGTAGATGAGTTCACTGCTAATGTAGAGGCCATTCGGTCGTAACGTAACAGTTAATGGTCAGAACAGCGGCCGGGGCATTTAGCAGAGGATATCGGAAGACGATGGTTTCATCACAAGTTTATTGCTTACAGCGTCCCTTCAATTTGCCGGAAGTGGGGGCGCTTGAGACCGCAGTGATTTTGTGGCACTTTGGGCCGCTTTTCACGCAGCTGATCTTGCTCTGGAGCGAAAGCGTCACATACTGTCTGAAGGTCATCTTTATTCTGTGCAACACCACACTTTCTTTTTCACAAACATCAATTCTATTGCCATTTTTGTCTTCAAGCATCAGCTAGAAAAGGCACACTTCACTGACTGTAGGCCGCTACCCACTCGCTTGAAAGGTTTCCAGCTCGCCTTGGCGTTTAACGCGTTGACGACATCGGGCCTTCTGGTTTCTGGCCACAAGGAATTGAAACTTTTTGCGTGCAGGATTACCTTACCACACATTCAAGGATTTCGAGCTCCAGATGTGCAAAACTCGGTCACCAATGTTCCACTGATTTGCAATGTGTTTCACTTATCGGAGCTTAGAGTAATAAAAGTTTGACCATAATGTGGCAATATAAACACAGATTTAACTTATTTTTGCTGTAGTGGTTTCAAAGTTTTTCTCACGAGATTGTGTCAAAATATATATTCTGCGCTCGAGTAGGTTTGTATTTGATTCTACTGCTCTTTTTTATCTACATGTACATCTTAATGAAATGATAACGAAGTTGAATGAAGATGCATTTTGTAAGGTCTGGGGAACCTCTACCAATCCATATAGAATATTTGGGAACACTGGCAATCACGTCGTTGATGATTATGCTAAGGTACGGCCTGTAGAACGATCTCGAAAAAAATCATGGCAAGAAACCGGGTACGGACAAAAAATTGGTGTAATGGGTGTGGCATACATAGTTGCCACAATATCCACCGTGACCTGCAGTGTCGGCATACCTAATTGCCTCTCCGTCGTCAACGTGTTGACAACTTTTTTCTAGTTTTCTATGCGTACAATGAAGCCATCCGACACAGGTAGGATCCTCTGTGGTGTTTTCTTATCTTTTATTCCACTTCATTACACAACCGTAAGTGGACATGACTGTGCTTGAGTTGGGCTCTGGTCTTCCTGGAACCAAGTGTGTATTCGTTGTAAAACCATTATCAACAATCATTCGGCCCTGCTTTCGACTAGAATGTTCCCCTCCTTTGACCTACAAACTTATAGTGAATTCTTTTGAAATTCGCTCCCCTCCCTGAAGTATCTCATTATGAAAGAAGCAAACCCTGCTTCATGCCTTCACTGTCTCCAGAATATTACTTTATCTACCATTGCCATCAAACTCGAGTAGACTACCGCAATTGCCTCAGCCTGAGCTGCCTACATACTTTCTTGCTAGTTAGTGGTGAGAAGACTCCTAGAGGCGGCTGCTTCGACACCGCGAGTCTCTCCCACCTACGCTTTAGAAAAAGTAGAATTCCACGATCCGGCGGATATACTTGGGTCGAACCAGCACCATGATTCTGTTGCGAGTTATCTTTGCCCTTTGAAAAAGTCAATTGTGGATTTCCCTCATAAGTTAAATGTGCTCATTTAATTATTAATGGTCGCATTCGGCTGCATCTAGCAAAGTGAGATTGATCTGTTCAAAGTGTGGACATATGTGTCTGGGTTAACCTCCTCATTATACTTTTTTCGAACGCTTCTTTTTGTATTTTCTCTGTTCACTTCATAAAATAACCAGAAAGAAAATTTCAGGACGAAAATAATAACCCGTTACTTTGCGCTCTTCAGTCCTGTTATGTTTGCAATTTCACGCAGTCCATTTAGAGTCATTGCGCCAAACGGACCTTACTGCACATGTTCTAAAAAGGTCGAAACGCGTCACGTTCGTGGAGGTTAGAAAGTTGAAAGGGTCGTGGCTGCTGGAAAGGGGGGTACTTTAAGGGGCTCAATTATTTAATGAAATGTTCACGAAAGATGCTTGAACAAGGCAAGTTGGGGAGTTCACCGTTTATCGAGGCATATTTACTCGCCTGCCAGTCACCGGGAATAATGGAGGGGAGCGTGGGTGGCGCAGAGCTGTGTCAAAACTGGTCTCAGAATCAAAATACTGGGGGGAAACTATGATGGGCAGAGTGGTGGCGAGGGGTTGTATCGGGTCCTCATCGAGGAGATCGTTAAATTTCTGAAAAAGGAGCTATTTTATTGTCGCCCATGATAGCAGGACATTGGGTGGATATTTATAGAATTGTTATTTGCTCATCTATTGCGCACTGGGAACATTGTAATAGCGAATAGCATCTGAGTGATATCATTGGATTATGGCTTTCGTTCATGTTCACGAGTACTGTATAAGCAGCAATGTGGGTGCCACGCCCATTCCAAATCTGACACATTCCCAGCCAATTGTTACATCTTGTCTTGCCTAACACTGTCCACCTCTTCATTCTTTTGTGCCCTTCGCTTTGCAGTGTGTAGCCGGTGCGAGAAAATAGGGCACTTTACCCACCTTCAGGACGGATCTAAAATTCGCCGAGCTGGGGTGAGAACTGGCGCTGCTTATGGAAGGCACACAACGCAAGTGTTGAGGCCAGCGAGTCGTGGTCCATTCCGACATTGTCTAAAATACTGGCCAGCAGGGATTCTCGTACAATGAGAGCTATTATTCAATATTAGGAAAGATGCCCAACAGTAAATCGATTCAATAAATTATGTAAAGCTTCAGAATGAGTGCATATACAGTAACCTCCTTGAGCAGCGATGGCAGGTGAGTCATATTCAGAAGACGGTGAGGGCAGTGAAGGAGGGCTTGATGTTACTTTTACTCTCTTAGAGTACATTTCATGAATAGTTTCACTAATACTTCTATCGACAAGGTAAATTCAAAGCTGTAACCTCACGAAAGATAAACTTGGGTGATGTGCGTCAAACCAAAGTGTCGCTTCTTGGCCATCCTACATGTACCTACCTCGGCACCTACTATTTTCGCACTTGGCTATCTGTTTCATTCATCGATTGCGAAGCTACTTGCTTCTCTATGACCGACATATTTATGTTTCATCTTCTTATTTGCTTTTGTTCTAAATCTTTTTCACTCTTCTCTGTCATGCATCTTTTTTACTGGTCTTAATTCATGGAGTTCTTTCTCTTCAACCCTCTTCTGTCCTTTTTGTCTGCTGCCATTACTGCAGTCTGTTGCTTCTGCAATCAGTCTGTCCACGCTTGCCAGTTTTTCCATTTTTATTGGTTTTGTACCACCATCACCACTACCACTTCTCCTTTTTAGTGAAGCGATGAATTCTGCTGAGTTTCCTTCCATTGGCCGAACCACATTCACTGGTGCTTGGGAAATTGTCCTTTCTACTTCCTTTCGTACTCATCTGAAAGCGACTTGGCTGCGCGCGATACCGTGTGCGTCAGACTACCGCTAGCGAGTGAGGTACTTATGGAATTAACTTAGCTGCCCTCAATCGACTAAATAGACCGGTTCGTTTTGGGATACCTTTCTGTTCTATGAACCTTATTCGGTAGCGCCTTGGTTCAATGGAATTACAGGGCTGAAAAATTACGGTAGCAAGAGGTTGAAGCTGTCAAGTTTTAATTATAAACTTCAGGAGTTTTTGATGTACATTCTGTGTACTTATTTTGATAATGCTGTGTTTCATCTTTGATTTCCTCACATGAAATATATCACTTTCGAAATAAACAAACGTCAAGTTGCTCAAGAAGAACTAATTATATCGCTCCGACAAGCTGCTTGATTGTGCTGCATTGCAAGACGATTCTGAAGCTCTTTGAATTTCAGTTGACCAACATCAGAAAATTCAATAGCCTTCGGTATCAATAAGCCTTAACCTTGAAG
>MU869660.1:2304-22567 GCA_036418205.1 Ostertagia ostertagi | reverse complement strand
AAACCCATCAAGGGATTCGTGAGCTCGCCCATACACCCTTGCGCATACCGGGATTGGTATCTAAATGATCGTATTGGTTATCCATATAGTAGCGGTCAAAAGTGTTCGCCGGAACGATTTTCTGTGCATTATTATTCTCGCTCGAGCAAGGTCCTCCAAAGATTGATATACTATGTTTCCTAGTGTGTTTATACCTCAAGTCTTGAAGAATCACATATTCAAAAGAAAATTTCGAGGTCACCATTGATTTTTTATGGCAAAAGTAAGCGAAGCACGAAAAACCGTTCCAGCAAAAAGGAGTAGATGAACAATCTGATTCAATCGAAAGCATAGGCTTTAGACTAGTGGTATTTTAGCTCATCCGATGGGGCATTAAAGGCAGTCACCCAATCGGGAGCATTGCCAACCACTATCACGTCCCTCGGGGCTTGGTTGTCTGGGATCCGCGCCAAAACGGCCCATCCACCCACACCCTTTGAACGATCGATCCCCAGAAATTTTTAGCATCTTATTCTATTCCAGTTGTAATACAGCAAGAGAGGTGTAAAGACTTTTTTCGAAAGTTTCACTTACAGGATGGCACAACCTGTTTTACCTGTGCGACTCGTCCAGTAGTCAAAATCAACGGAGCTCTCCTCGTTTCAAATGTCAAGAGATTTTTTTTAGTTTCTGAAAGTCACAGGAATAAATTACTTACTAATTTTCATATCATACAAGAAAACTTGAACACATTCAAGCACGATGACTGCTTTCAAAGCGGAAATCATGTTTAAAATGGTGTCTGAGGTTTGTTGTGTAAAATGAAAGTGTTTATGGTGAACGTGACACCGATGATTGGCAGTCGAAAAGGTTCAACTACTGGGAAATCGCCAGCTTTTTTCATCAACAAGTGAGAAGGTGAAAAGCACGGCAATGTTCACAGTATTCGCTTTGCAAGGTCAGAACAAATGCCGGGCTGACGAGATCGGCCCAATTAGCCACGGAGAGCCATTCCGATAAATCCGGTCATCCTGTCTATCGTAGATTCTGGTGCTCACCTACATGCTCCAAAACCTGAAGGAGCTGGTCAGGAGCAGTGGTGGCTCATTCTCCGGTCTCATATTTACCAGATCGAGTTTCGCTTGGGCCATATCACATCAGCTTTCCATTCCTCCAATGACCATTCTTATTCTGGGACTAGTTATGACTGACTCGTACATTGGCTGGGCATCTGCGAGCCAATTCCGCATCAATGTACCACTGCGATGCAGAATGGCAGCTGAATGCATGTCATCCCAAAAGAGCTTGTTAAACGACTAGTGATTGATTCACGACTTGGCGGCCATTTTCTCATGATTGCACACTTTGGGCTTCCAGGTCCTCCTCAACGTATAATGTTACAGCCTTTCTAGAACTGGGGTCTATCAATGTGAGCCCTCCTCCGGGCGATGGCGATGTAGCGCCTCCACTGCTGTATCTCCATTTCGTGGACTGAAGCACGCTTAGTCGATAGGAGCTTTCCCTCCTGGATGACTCCACCGATATACCAACGCAGTTATCCAGTGAGATTGGTAGCGCTGATCAGAATGATGCCTTTATCGAAAAACATGCATAGATAAAAAAAACACTGGATTTTCACTGCAACTCGAATCCATGGCTCAAACCAGAAAGTATAATCAACACCCTCTCGTTCCGTCTAGACGAGTCAAAAGGAGCGGGACTAGGGTCAGATTTCGCGAATAGGTACCATGTTTTAAAAGGACATGGGAAGAGGGCAGTGGGGGAATTTGTTTTGCAATTTGGAAATTTTTCGAGTAATTTTGTAGTTGGAATTTTCAGTGGAGCAACTACACATACCTATCAGTTATGGCGCACTGCCAAAATAAGGCTGACTAGTGGAATAATTATGAATTCGTGACAGGTACAGTAACCAAATAACCATAGACAGAAATACCAACAGTGAAACTGTGTTGTGGGTAATGGATATCGAAGGGTGATGGTGTATGGGGAAGGGAGGGGACTGAAGGGAGCAAGAGTCTCAAAAATTTAAAATTGGTCGAATTCAGCGGTTCCCCTGCAGTGCGCTCATCTATGTAGTTCCTGATATTTCAGACGCAATGCTAAAGTTGATCGAAGCCAGCAGAAGTTCAGGCGATCTTGAGAAATTCGTAGCTGGTTTTCCTGCCGAAACTACCCGAATTGACCCACATAATGAACTCCGAGCCGCTGCAGCCGTAATGCATCAATGGCAGACTTTGCACGAGATACACGTGCTGATGTTGTTTTCACGTGCTAAAAAGGAACTTTCGTAGTAGCGCTCCACGCCCTTGTGCGAAGCGCTCGTTTCTCGGCACTTTGGGCTTGTTCAGCCCAACACCGTTAACACATTTTCTCCGTACTATGTTCCCTTCTCGAATCCTGTTCGAATCAAATTCAGTAGACGCGGAACCAAGGCCATTCGTTTCGAACAATGTGTTAACGTGATCAGAATCACTTCCCTTAACAGCGCAGACCTTGAGAGAAACTTGCTTGTCACGTCACTGGACCAATGCACAAACCACATCGCTCCTTTCTCGTATATCAGAGATCGAATAGTGACTACGTTCGACTGAAATACGGCACTTCCTTTCTTGACTGCTTGGACGTTGTACATATTGACCTCAAATGGGGGTGGGAACAGAAGACAAATTTCAATATCAAGAGCGTCATGAGATAAGCAAAAGTTACCAAGAATCCAGGTAGGTAGGATCTGTGGCGCTTTTGCTCAGGGATAATGTTTGCTCCCTACTTCCCGCTTGAAGTAAAGGAGACTTGATGCTGATCACTCCTATCCGGAATGTGCCACGCACTCCAGTCCCGACCAGAACTGTAAGACATGCGATATCTGAGACATAGTTTTATACAGGGGTAGCCAAAAAAGAGACACTTTGCTCATGACCCATATCAGCAAGCTTGAACTCGCGCAGGCTGCGTGGTCGATGGAAGACTTTCCGCAGAATATTTCTAAAATGTCCCTCCATAAGCAGACGCAATCCCCTTCTCATTGCCCTAATCTTCTTCAGAATATGACGTCATCTGCAATCGCGTCGAGCTCAAGGAGATCTCCCTGTAATAGCTTCGATCAGAGCTCAAAGAGATCTCCGGAATAGCTCGCTGTATCGTCAATGGCATAGATTATTGAAGAGCTTGGACAGCAGCCCGACTTTGCACCGTTCGAGGAAACTTGGGCTCGAAACGTCCCAACGTTTCCGTAGGCAAATTCATCTGATGTCGTCGGTATGGCAAACTGTTATGGCGTTTGCTGATAGATTGGAATGTGCCCTTCAATATTCAGTTGGGAGTATACAGTTTGAATCTAGCAAGCTGTGATTAGTGCCTTTTTGAATGTGGAGTGAAGTGTCTCTTTTTGCATCCCTGTATACAGGGGAGGGGGGGAAAAAAAGACATGGTTCCCAGCGTCGCAATCGGTCTTTTTTACTTCGCAAGGGAGGATTGACGAATGATGCGTCGTCAATTCTAGGTTGGAATCACACGCTGAACTGGCAAAAGTGTGCATTAATCATTTGAGTCCGACGACAAAATGTCTTTTTATTGCACCCCCGCCCCCTGCATATGCATAGCTCATCTTTTGAATCGTAATTCATGGCAAGCAAGATCATTTGTGCTTTTTCGATACGTTCGATTCCAAGTGAAACATAGGAAGTGACCTAAGGCTTCCTAACCTGGACAGGATTCAATCTTGCGAAACTTTCAGGCGCTTTGAAGGCGCCTCCAGTCACCACATCCCCTTCGACATTGTCTGATTCGACTGGAGAACGGTCAACGGAATCGTCAGCTCGCCGCTCCGCGCACGCGGCGGATCCTGGGATGGGTATTTGTTCCAGTGCTTTTGCTAGTCCGGTGGACCAATTCACCTAATCGCGCTTATTGAAAAAAAATAAATAAATTCATCATTCCCAATTCGAGATGGGGAGTGTGGCCCTCGTGTTTTCCAGCTGACTATGAGCTGTTTTGATGGGAAAACTAGACATTATCCACTAAGCAAGATGTAATTAACGGTAGGAATGAATATGAAAATGAATAATTGGGGCTATTTTGTGGAGCATCACCTGTGCGGGTTTATCAGATCTCTGATAACCTTAGCCTCGGGGTATGCAGGGGCAGATGGCACTGACAAGGGAGATCGTTCAGGGTGTGCCGAGCTTTTTCAAAACGGTCTTTTGCATGATATAGGAGGCACATGCGGGAACCACAGAACCATGGTTAATTTTTCCTGAACGGCCCTCTGAATACCAGAAAGGGGGTCCCTAGTCACACCTTTTTCACCAGTTTTTCAATCAAAGTCTATTTGTAAGGGTTACTGACGTCCTAATCATGAATGGGTACTAATTATTCATGCTAACTCCATTTTGCGCGAATTTTGGAAACGTCAACTCGAAATGCAAATTTGTCACCACGAGGAATCGAACTAGGGACCCCTTTTCTGGTATTCAGAGGGCCGTTCAGGAAAAATGAACCATGGCTTCTGTGGTCCCATATGTGCCCCAATGTCATGCAAGAAACCATTTTGAAAAAGCTTGGCACACCCTGAACGACCTCCCTTGTGAGATCCCAACTACGGATTTAGGAAGCGGCGCCTAGACCATGCATACAAGATGCACAGCTACTCGGGCTTTCTTAGAGCGGTTACCTCCAAAAAATAACATTTTTCCCGTCCTTTGGAGTCCCATGAAGAAAAAACACATAAATATAACGGATTTGCCAGCTAGATTACCAAGCATCCTTGTCCAACTCCTATACTGACGAACTATTTTTCAGTCGAGCTGTTTCGAGCAACGTCGACTTGGACGCAGTTGATGGTGATGCCTACGAACGTGTGCGCAATGCTTTACATTCAATTCATGCACGGATTGGTGTTATCGGTGCCAGATAAATCGGCGTCAGAAGGCGCTCAAATCCATTCTCCAATTTTCTGAGCTTGTATAAATTAATTGAACGGGTCTAGCTAAGTGTTACTTTCTTAAAAGAATAAAGCTCTTATATAAATCCAGCATCTCTTGTTAGGAGCACCCTCTGTTACCTGTACTTCCTTTTCAATGCAATAATTTATTATCTTGAATAGACTTTAAAAAATCATAAACACAAGCAGGGACTACAAGGTCACTTGAAGTGGCTGTAAGCATCCAGCACAACAGATCGCAGAGAGTAGGAAAGCCGGTTATTGTTTCAGCTTGCACAAAGGAAAGATGACCAAAACAAGAACCTGACCAATTTCGGATCCGCCGATGGAAGAGATCTGAAGAGCAGCTTTCATAGGAATATTTACGGAAATTTGCGTCCCTTATGATCAAAATCTCTCCCAACAACAGAAACAACACGACAGCTTCGCAACGGAAAACGAGAGATAATGTCATATGTAAAGCTAACACTTTAGTACATAAGCCGGATTAGTGTTGTGTTGATGGCTCTCCTGCCTCATTTATGCAGCACTATTACGACCCGCCACAGCTGTGCGAATCTCGCGGACGATTTCCTCCTGCTTCTCTTTCTCCATAGACGTATCAACAGAACGCAGATCTCCGATAACCTAATAATATTTCATTAATCCACATAAGCGATGGTATGCTTTAACTGAATCACCCTATGTAAACGGCAACGCAATCATACCTTCTTAGTTTTACCAAAGTAGATCTCATTGATTGTTGAACGCATTTTCGATTCCTGATCCTGAAAAGGTTCATCGGATATGAAATCTTAGGAACAAAATATAATAATTAGTAGTTAGTTCAACGCAGAGTAATAATAGGTTACTTCGATCATTCTTCCTATATTGACGAGATGAGTATTCTGGTCGTTGACTGGAGAGTCCTGATCAGCCTAAACATCCCTGGTAATCAACTGATCGACAAGAAACGAGATTAAACTATAGATCCTATTCCGTCACACGACAGTACTTGTTTGTTCTCTGTTTGTTGTTTTGTTTACTACATCTAGTTTCAATCTACGCCACGATGACATTAGTTTTTTACACATTACACGATTTACCTACAGATATGTCTTCTTATTTATATTTAGCGTAACTTTCCTCTGGTAAAGGATTAAAAGACAGCTTATTAGAATCAAGACAGAGGATGGTCAGCGGTGCGATGAAGGAAAAACCATGATAAACGGTAGACTTGCGGCGAGCACAGAGCCAGTCGGTAGGCATGCGCGCCGATAGCGCCGAGGGGAGAGCCATTCTGGATCGCCAAGAGAATTCCGTCGCTGAAGTTCCGTGTTGGGCCGCACCTTACCGGTCCAGCCTTCTTCCATCGGTAAATTTTACGTCTCCGGCAGTCGACGGGGGAATAATGGATCGCCGTCATTTAGAAACCAGTGCTCTTTCAGTTTGAGCATGGGGAATTTAGCGGTTACGGCGCAATTAGCCTTTATTAGTTCTCAGAACGCGCTTGGAGATTCATTTCTTAACTATTGTAGATCAGACTTAATTAAAAATATTCGATGAAGAATGATGCGCGCCTAGAAAGAGGAATGATTCCGAAATGTCATGACGCGTCTCGGGCTCTCAGGCACCTGGACCCTTCAAAATCTTTTTGGAACTAAACATGGTTTCAAAAAAAACTCTTTAAAAGCGCCATTAACAAACAATACGATACTAGGGCAGCTTAACAGCTTACAGTCGTAACAGTAACGACGAGTACTGCAAATATCCACTTTGGGGAAAGGATTCCTAAAAGCGTGTGGAAAACAGTCGGTATGAGGTGGAGTATTTGCAAATTACACTAAGCGTGCGATGTTATAAATTGGTTGCTTGCTACTTAATAAGTTCCGAAAGGCTGACACAATATTCAGATTTGAGGTAGCCACAACGAATCGAGCTTTGCGTAGCAATTTTCAGGCACGTGTAATCACAAATGAAGTAATTATTTGGGGAAAATGTAACACTATAAATTCAATAGTGAGACAATATTCATGGTAATGTGAGGTAATATCAACGAACTTTCCATCTTCAGTGCGCCGGTTCTACCAAAAAAAGATGCTAAAAGTAATTTTGCTACATCTACGTCAGCATTTCAAGGAACAAACCTGTCGTGTAAGTGATCCGCCAAGATTCATCATACCGCTTCCGGGTTTATTTGTCTGTAACCAAAGCATAATCGTGCTTGTCAACTTGTAGTGAACTTGGCGTGAGGACTGCAATAAACGCATTAAGACCTCCAAAAATACATTTTTGAGGCAAGTTGGTGTGCGTTTGAGAAGTACAAAAACTTACTCTTTCGTTAATCTCGATGACATGGATAGAATCCCAACATCCTTGAATAGCCTTTGAACCATCTCCATTCTAAAGCATGCCAGTAAACGACAAAGTAAACAAAACAACGGAGGCCAAAAGGTGGAGAAGATGTGAAGAAGTTCTGGTCACCAGGAAAAACGTTACAAGGTGAGGGAAAAACATGTAAATGCTTCCTTCTCTCAATAGGCGAACAATCAAACAGTCGCAAGGCACAAATAAAATCTAACAAGCATAGCTTACCTTTTTGATAAGAACAACTCCGGCAAATCCATGGTCGAGATCCCAGAAATACACCGATGATATGCCTCCCTCGAAATACCTAAAAACAACTTTCTTCGGATATCTGAGAAACGGTACTGGCAGGTATGCCACAGCTGTTCAAATTACTCCTTTTACTGAATATCAAACCAAAATGAGCCAATTAGCTATTACCACAAAAAGTATGGAAACCCACATATCTCTATAACTTTCGAAAGGCTGCATTGGCTTCGATTTCCAATTTTCTCAACTTTTCCGAAGGCAGCTGGGCATCCTCTGCCGGAGGATCATATGTGTTCGTCCACGGAGATCTGAACAAAGGATGTTTTCGCTTTTTATCCATTGCAATCGATTGCACATTAATATGAAGTTAGAATCATTGCAAAATACTCCATCCGCCACCAATTTGATAAGGTGTAGCGCCCAGCATGGAGAACCAACTATCCCTTCACCTCAAAGTTGGTGTCAGAGTCGCGATCCGTCACAGGTTTCGCGTCATTCGCGCAAATAACAAAAATCGGAAGTGCCTCGTCTGAACATTTGAAACACTGAGTATGAAACAAGTAGCATCGAACAATCGTCATTCAGCCATCACCATCAAGCAGCAGTTGCGAAAGGATTGGAGAGCACCTTACACTGATCGGGCAGTGGCGATTTCTGTGATCCGTTGCTCGAATCGCGCGGATTAAGGCGAAACCTGCGACTGTTCGCAGACTCGGACACCCAGCCAAAAGATGGTAGTGAAATCAACAAAAATAACTTGTTAATAGTATAACGTGATCAGAATTTACCTGTACAATTGCAAAGTGATTGCAAAACTTGTAATACAAATCTCTACTTTTCTCTATGCCAACCTGTAGCTATCTCCATCTCTGCTGTAATCACAAAGGAGGTATTCCTTGCCAGTTTCCTTGTCTTTCGCCACTTTCAGCGGTTGATCAACAGTACCTGAACATTACTATAGCATTCTAAATATTTTGCATTTCGTTACAGAAAATATTTCGCTTTGCAATTTTACAATTGGTGAGCTCACCCAAGAGGTCTTCACAGAGTCCTGGAACGAGGTCGATGAGATCTATGAGATTTCGCTCGCACTGCTGTGGAGGTAGGCGGCGCATCAAATCCAATGCGCAATCGAGTTGCTGCTCACTCTGTTACAGACAACAATTGCTTCAGAACAAATATTTTCTATGGTTGAAACTAATTCAACCATGACATTTTCACTTGTTTTACGCGTAAGCCTGGGTCTTAAAATAGTTTGCGATTTTGCGACTTACGTGGAGTAGATTCCTATCGACAAGCGCAACCGCACAAACGCACGATGCTCAGTTGTGTTGTGGCCCACACGATTCAACTCCACACTCCGAAATGCAAGAAAATACTGCAGGGCGTCGCAATGTATACTCGGCCTAATCATTTCTATTACCGATAGCCGACATGTTCGTACATCTTCAAATCTAATCCGCAAGCGCTGTTCAATTTTTACACTTGATCTCTGAGAAAGCACCCCAACTAACTTAGACTTCGGTTACAACAACGAGTTCATAATGATACGACGTCCGAATGTGGATAGCTCAGAAAGGTTTTATTGATCAGGAACTACTCAACTTTATTAACTTTGTGCTCCCTAAAATTTCGACCGTCTCAAACTTCTACAACTTCCATATACCAAGATTAAACTTTTCAGGGTCTGATAAGATTGAATGATGGGTAGACCTTTTGAATGGCAGAGTAAATATTTCTTAGAATGAATAACTACAGTAAATATGCACTAATCATGCGACCTGTTTTTGTTTAGGCAATAGGAGGCTCAGCCGATGCTCTGAAAAAGCAATATGTAGAAGAACTAGGTACGAACAACATCAACTACAACAACGACGATTAGGATATGGCCTAATATACGACCTCTTGAATCACAGCAAAGGAGAAAATCGATTCAAAGCGTCCACCTTCCTTCCGTTATTATAACCAGGCTTATCCTCTACAAAAGTTCCGTGGGTGTTCTAGGTTAGACAGAAAGTCTGCACGTACGCACTTCACTTATTTGTTAGAAGCAAGATTATCAGCATTACTGGAAAATCGATCAGGCTAGAAAAACATAACCATAAGCTTTCGAATCATTTTGCCGAAGTGATAAGGAATGCAATAGAACTATTGGCGAGACCTAAACTAGCCAGCAATCATACGAAAAGGTGACTCGCTTCGAATCATACTGGGCGCAACATACCTCCGGGAACGGGTGGGAGGACCAGTCTGTACGAAGGCCACTAGGGACTAAGCCTAATGGTAAGGAACGAATTCCGGGGAAAATGAGAACTGCATAAGCACCTCCGTTTGGCCGATGTCAGACTTTGCGAATCGCGCGACTCGCCAGCGTCGCGTCGCGGCCACACACTCATTGGCTGGTGCCGCAAGACTCGGAGCTAGGAATCGCGCGATTCGCTAAAATCTGACATCGCCTCAAAGTCAGTTCGAACCACAAAGCGCTCCGCATGATTCTTGACCAATGCTACTGGGCTGTCCGCCCTCTCCCTCCCCTGGAGCCACATCGCCTCATACTGATACTGGCTTCCTTATGTGGGAGCCCTTTTTTGCTAATTTATTGCTACATGTTTTTTGCATACACTTTAAACTCTACTACTCGTGATCTTAGGAATGGGCCGTGATTGTATTGTGTAAGTAGGATACACATCTACATAACATGGTTTTTAAGGATTTGGCGCAGTTCATCTAACACGCTCAATTTATAACTGTATTTTCTTATTTTATGCCTGATCAGCATGACTTCCGAGGTTCCAGCAGGATCATCAACTGAGACCCGAGATTCTAAGCCACCTACCAACTCATGCTCCAGACACGGCGAAACGTCGCTTTCCTGTCCTATGTGAAGCGCCTCATGATGCTTGTACATGCCGTGTCAGCATAAATGATCCTCACCCTGTTTGAACATCGTACGAGCCGTCGACCTAATCGATATCAAGCACCAGCTCGTCACCTAAGTATGGGGCGCAACTTTCCAGGAATTGGAACACGGACGGTTCACCAAGTCTGAATGCTTACCTACCGACTAATAGGGTCTATTCCAGTTAGGGGGGCATCATGGTGCGGTGACTCCCAAAAAGCTACGGTAACTCTGAGCCAGGGGGAGTGTAGCCAGCCTAGGGGGGTGGGGGTGAGGGCAGTCACTTGACATGCGTGAGAAGCTGGAATGTTCGAGTTTACATTAGCTCGCCGAGAAACTGCATCATGATGCCCCCCCCTAACTGGAATAGACCCCTAATTTTCAAAAGAACCGTTGTTAAGTTACGTGAACACAAAACGAAAGCTTCGTCATAGATGTGTCTAGCGCTGAAAGAATATCCGGGCGGTCACTAATCGCGGTGCTTTAACAATAACTGACATATTTTCATTGAATTGCAGGCCACATTATTACACGCTGCTCTCCAGCAACTGCCAGCTCCCAGATGAAAAAGAGATTTTGCAAAATACCCGAAAATGTTTCCAAATTCTGAGCAGTATCGGGGCATTGATATACCTAGAAGCGTTACGGACCCCAAATGTACTCAGTTTGAAAGTACTAAACTCCCGTTATTGAAGTATTTAACGAATGGATGTAAAACGTAAAAATTCTCGAGAAACAAGCATATTCATCGTGCATTGATCGCAACGATTAACCATTGCACAGCACGATCAATAAGTGCAGTGCTGGCAGCGAGCCAAGCCTTTTTCGCGCCGGGACCATTGATACTGCGCCCAAATTTTGTGCGGCCTTTGCAATTTCGTCTCGTCCACCTTGAAACTGGAGCAGTTGCCAAGTTTTTTTTTTCGACAAGTCCTTCGTTGCGTTTTGAACAAGCACTTGCCGAGTTTTCTAGTCTGTCGTTAGTTTTTAACAGGTGTTGAATCCTTGCCACACTTGGCGTAAGGCTCTTGCAATTACATTGGCTTCTCTTGCTTAACATGTAATTTTTTGTCAAGAATTGTTGCCCGTTTGGAGCCGTACTACATCTTTAACTTTATTGGTTGTCTTTTATCGTTATTTTAGGTAGTGAACTTTGGTTGTTGTTCTCATTGCCTTACCACGGTCATCAAAATTGGAGGGCAAACGAGTAAGAATCACTCTCTCAGATCGGAGAAACATGTGAGTTTGATGGAAGCTGCGTTTGATTTTGGAACCGATGACCCACTTCTCAACTATATTCACCATATGATTTAAGCGTAGCACGAGGGTAGCGGCCGTTAGTCGCCTGAGTGATATGAAGAGAGCCAATAGTTCAGAAAACGGAGACGAATGCGTGCCTACTAAGAATAACACAAACGGACATCCCCAGGTTGGTTTGTGCTTTGCTGATTTTTTGTTATGAAATTTTATTTTGCTTGAATAAATCCTTATGGGTAAATTTCCAATCCTGTATGTGGAGAGTCGCAACAGCAAGACCGCGGTCGGCTTTGAGACTCCCCCGCAAGTCAAATGTGGATCGAATGTGTCGAGTGCACAAACTTGTGGTCGCGCGACAGCAAATTCTCACAGTCTATATTCATCTGAAACACACTCGAACTGCAAGAGAATCGCAAAATATGATCGCTATTTAACAATGTTTTCAATTTATCACAGAATGCTGAGCTAAGGGCAAAACACATTGGCCCAGTAATGAATGCAATCCAGGTCGTCTTGCTCGCAGCGCGGTGGGGCTACACTCACACAAGCTGAACCATTCTCTAAGTCAGCTCCATATTTCTGCTGCAATAGAATCGAACTTCCAGTGGGTATTACGACTGAATGCTTTCGGCGCTATAAGAGCTCACACCCTTAATGTGATGAGCCGCTTGAACAGTATCTGCAGCGAATCGCGAAGCTGGAAGCTATGCAGCTTCTGTTTTTTTTTCTTCCAAACAAAAAAGAAGAATTAAAAAGCTATTATTTTAATATCTTTATTTGGCAAAAAAATCCGCCACCTTGGCTTAATCATATTTCATATCAGCAACCCATGATTTTGTCTCGTTTCTTTTAGTTCTATCGTTTCTATGACATTAATCACGGCACATTTTTTTCTTTTGGAAAGGTTTTTCTGGCTCCTTCCATGCTTTGAAATGCCATTCATCAAAACACAGTTGTCCCGGCAACAAGCTTACGGCGCGTATTTGTTGACAAATCAATTCCCAATCCTTGGAGCTCTTCTCGTCTTGTAATCCTTCCGATGCGGAGATGTTTTATATCTTCCCGTTCACATTTCGTTAGTAGGCAACCCTCATCACCGTTCAGCTTAATTCGTACGGCTTTAAGGCCTTTGTAAACTTGCCAATGAAGGTCTGTTTACTTCATTGGTTTGCATCGGAAATCATCTTTTTTTTCGATTGTTCTGATGTGTGTTCTGTGTCAATATTATCTATAGCTGTTTGCCCAAAGTTCTGTGACCAAAAGATATATGAATTTGGTAGCTGCTTCGAAATTTAAATCGAAAGATAAGGCATCCTGATTGGTAGGCATCGTCTTCACTCAGTTTTCCTAGGGAAGTACCACGTACTGTACTGCCTGATAAGTGAGTTCTCCAGAAATAGCAGATTTAAAAGTCAATTTGCACCTTCACTCTCCATTATGATAGCAATTCATCTATCATATGTACCGCCGCTGGGGTGGGCAGGATTAAGTCTGAATGATCCCATAATGCTTGTGATAGCGCCATGTCTGGTAATGGTCCTTTATCCGCCTCTCGTAGTTAATTAATATGAAGCATGACTAGACATGAAGGATAACTCGCGCCGGGGCTTGAGGGGTATCCTCGAGTAAGGTAAACATAAGAGGTGTTCGTTTCGTGTGTGTTTCATCATGGACATGACACTCGTTGGCAGTTTGAGTCGTTTGATGAATCGTGAGCGGAAAAACTTAGTAAAATGTGTGTGGACGGACACTTAGGTAGCTATGGCTCGTTCAAAAGGGATCGTTCCGGATTAGATTTCACTGCTCAATTTCCATCACGGAACTCATGGGATGCAGGGTAAGAATCTGCTCCGGTCCAGATTTCAAACTAATCGTAAAGATTGAACAAGGGAATTGCAAAATCAACATCAACTAATAAATTCGACGCTGTATTAAATCTTCCAAAATGAGTTCTTTAGGATTGTCTAAACAGAGAAATTTGAATAGGGGATTCAATTCGAGGGTGTTTATAACTTGTATGACGGAGAGCTGAGGGCGGAAGTGGTGTAGTGGCAAGTGGCACGCTTACCACGCGAGCGGTCCGGGGATCAAATCCTGGGTCGTGAGTCGCCCGGGCCAACCAAGCCTTCCATCCCTCCGGGGTCGGTTAATTGGTACCAGACTTGTCTGGGAGGATAAAAACACTGACTTGTACATCGGCTGGATACATTGTGGAAAAGGTGACGATCGGCCTTACCCAAAGCAATCGGCAGTGAAGAGAATGCATGGTAAATCGCAAAACGGTCAGCGGTAGTGCAGATGTTCATTTCACCACCCGTGGAAAGAGTTGAGCTTCTCTCGTCTTAGCAAATGATATGTCATGGTTGGTCTAAATTGCGTTTGATGCCTTGATCATTACGACAGCATCACTAGTTTGTTGATGGAAAGCCGAATGGCTGATTTCTCCTTTTTGACTGTGGAAGGGAAAGCTAGGTGAAGTTTTTCGAAAACGCAGGGGGTTGCTGGAACTGCTAAAGTCATCGATACGTCAGGAGTTAGGGGAAAAAATGCCTGTCGGGCTAGGAGGTTATGCACGGAGTCGGTATCAACCGTACCTCTTCACGAGTTCCATGATGTCTTGACCCCCCCCCCCCGAGCTTCCAATTCCTCGTGCTTTTTTCAAAGTTAAATGGCCCATGGTAGCGATAATCTTCTCATGGTGTACATAGCTGGAATACTAGAAATGTTTGTTTTGTTGAGTTTTGCTAGGACAGCGTTCACCAATCCAGCCCCTTGAATCTCTCTGGCTACGAAACAGTTTCTGGCGCCTGCACTCGCCAGCTGCTAAATCACTCATGGTTATGGGCTTATACGTCACGTGAAAATGTTTGGTGTACTGTAATAGTCTGACCAGTTTATTCATATGATCTCGTTGTGCTTAGCGCATGAGATTTTAGCGTGGGACGCTAAAAGATTTGCTCGCTTTGCTTGTGATGGTGTTACATCTGGACAATTTCCTCGTGAAAGGCGTGAAAAGCCCCTTCGATCAAAATTTTTGTACGCTTATTAGTTTCTATGTACATATCTCAGTTGAGTCGAAACCATTTTCGTGTCGATAAACGTGAGGTACGACGGCATCTTTTCACGTTCATCAACTCCAATGAGCCTCAGTGGCTCATGTTGCTGTTGGGCTTTTTTCTTTGCTTATTTTTCTTTCTTAATTGATACATAGTTGTGATACCTCATGTGCCTACTCACATGGTAGGTCTGCACTCGGTGTTCTACCGATGTGTTGAGAATTACTCGCACGGAACGCGTCTTACGATCATTTCCTCATCTCTACATGGACCACCTTCAACACCAGCTCCAACCCTTCCCCCCCCCAGCCCTCATAGACGGTGCGAGACATCGTTTTCTTTGTGTTGGCATTTCAAGAACTGTCCAGAAACGGTCCACTTTTGGAAGTGAGAACACCATCGCGAACCACACTAAAGACCTCAAGCCCCTGAGAGAGGTCGTGCTGTCGCGACCACTTCTCAGCGCGATGTTAACCCAAGTGTTATTTTTAAAATTATCTAAAGGATCTTTCCGAATATGAGAGGGAGAGAGGGGTCCGAGTTCCTGACATTATCCTTCTATGGCCGATGTCAGACTTTGCGAATCGCGCGATATCGCTAGCGTCCGCGGTCGCGTTTGCGGTACCAGCCAATTGAGTGATTCACTGGCCGCGACGCGACCGCAGATGCTAGCGAATCGCGCGATTCGCAAAGTCTGACGTCAGCTATATGTTCAACAACACCTCGACGTCAATAATCGTGGCGCCAGTTGCAATGTTAATCACCCTGGACACCACACACAGATGGGGGGGGAGGGCGTGTTGGCAACCTATGCTGTGGCGCACTGGAAACCGCATGTGGCTCCGACATGATATAGACTACCTTTTCATGTGGGTACATATAAGCGGTAGCCGACTTGAAAATGCACGTATTGGGCACAGTCGGACCAAGTAGGCCGGCGTGGGCTAAAGTTTCCTTTTCAGTGCGTAAGCCCTCAGTTTTTTCCAATGTGCCCAGGTGGGCAAGTAAATACTGTGAACGGCCCACCTGGGCCACATGAGGAAAATCAGGCCATCTAGCGTCAATAGCTGCTAATCAATCTCGATAGAAAATATCGGCATCGCGCAGACTACACTAAACAGGAGTGAATTTGAAGGGTGTAAAATCTCTGATTTGCTCTGCAACTGAGCAAATTTCACACGAACTATATTTTCACTCTCGAGGAATTGGTGAGGCTGCTTTAGGCTCGTGACCCTGTAGCCACCTGTCATCTTCGTGTTTTTTTTTGAAGCCTAATGTTTGCAGAGAAAAATTGCAATAGCATGGTTGTGAAACAGAGCAAGGATCGCTCAAGTGTTCGAAAAGCTACGATCTTGTTTACTTGGATCTTCAAGCTTTCCGCCTTGGAACATTTAAGATGGCAGCCAACCCACCTGTGCAACAACCAGGAACCGGAACATCATATTGTTGGTGGCGCTTTTGTTTATGCTGTGCTACCGCATGACTCGTTGTCAATACTTCTAACAGTTGCCGACAAATCGATCTGCTTTTCCTTTACATCAGTTGCTCGCTCGCTATCGTCACATAGCGATCACGCCTCCGTGAGGCTGATCTGTTGTGGCTTTTGCTCTCTCCTCTAAATTATTTTTCTCTTTTGAGTGGAAGTAGGTCGAGAGATTTTCCTTCATGACTCACTCATTTTGTTTTATTTACAGTTATGCTGCAGAGTTACGACTTATAAATTGAATGCCTTGGATCTTAAAAAGCTTCTGTTGAAGTTTTGCTGATAAAATTCCCCACCAATTCTTAGGATCAGTAGCTTAATATGACAACGATATAGTCGCTTCGATGCTTCAGAAACTTGTTTTGCACATTGGTGGCAGAGAACAGTTTACATCGATTGATATCGCTCTCGTAAGCTGAATAGACGTTGTCGCTGGTTGAAATTTAGTGGATATCACAGGAAATAGAATCTTTTTACCGGCGCACTTGCACACATAACTTATGGCACCATCTCGTGGAGCTTTGCCGTTTTAATGATCTCTTTGATTGTGAACAAATGAAGCTAAAGAGTTTTTGTTATAGGTGAAGATTCCGTTAATTGTAGCGGTTGAAGGTTTGGCTCTGCAGTACATTTGTTATATTACAGCCTCCACCTCATAAGCGTTTGAATTCTGCTACACTTGAAGCTCAACGCATTGAGAAAATGGGTATCAATGGAACAGGTAATGGGCATGCCGACTTTGATCGTGTGGCAGTGCTTGACTTTGGAGCGCAGTACGGAAAGGTACAAAAATCATCCAAATTATTGATCAACATGTGTATAGCGATGTTATCCAAAGGTTTTCACTTGCTTTGCTTTCAAGGTAATTGACCGGCGTGTGCGTGAGGCCAATGTTCTTTCGGAGATGTTCCCCTTAAAGGCAAAGGTCAAGGATATTTTGAAGAAAGGAAATTTCAAGTAAGTGACACCCTGCTGTAGTTTGAATTGTGTGATTTCAAGATTCGTTCCATCTTCGCTTTTCATAAGTAGATTGTTTACTTGGTGGTGCTCATAATTTCCGAAATTGTCTTCGTTCCAGAAACGTGTACTGAAATCAGTACACTTTTATTATTCCTTATCTATGAAATAAGTTGTATCATTAAGTAAGATTTCTGTCGAAGCTGCATTTTTTTCAGGGCGATCATAATCTCGGGAGGTCCAAATTCAGTGTATGTTGAGGGGTCTGCCCAACCTGATCCAGAAGTTTTCCTCTGTGGTCTACCCGTATTGGGAATTTGCTATGGTTTCCAGGTTCGTAGCAGGTGATTGTTTGTGTGAAAGTCCTTTAATGAATATTTTCCAGCTAATAAATAAGGGGCACGGTGGTGATGTAGCTAGAGAGCAAGTCAGGGAGGATGGGCAGTGTAAGGTGTGGCTCGATACGTCTTGTGATCTCTTTCATGGTCTCAATGAGAGCGAACAGGTACGACTTAAATATTCCTTTTACCATTCGTTGTTCTCTGATTTTGTCATTTAGGTGCTTTTAACTCATGGTGATTCTGTCACAGAGAAAACCGTGGCACCTGGTTTCAAAATTGTTGCAAGGAACGGTGGACATGTTGCAGGTACTTCTGCAGTTTTGCTTTTTTTTTACAAATCATTGGTCTTTCCATAATATATTGTCGAATAGTTATGGTTCATTTCCAATCGGATAGTATGGAAATGTAAACGAATCACAGCAATGTTTAACCACATTCTATTGAACAGTAGTTAACATTACAACTGAATGAGCCTAATATTTTCCTCGTGATAGGCCTTATAGACCTTGACTTTGTTCGAGACATCCTTCTAAAATTCCTGTCATGCTTTTCGGACGTCTGCTTTCACCAGGAAATACTTTCAATTTCCCATGAACTGTGAGTTGAAACTGGCATGAATCAGTGGAGTAATGAAGTGCTAGTTACAGATATTGAGACCAATACTTCTACGTGAACATTACAGGCAAATCGAGTGCGGTCAAAGTTCACAGGAAGGGTGGCCTTAGCATAGGAGGCGAGCTAACCTAATGCATCGGTCGGTTTAGTTTTTCCTGAAACAGTACCTATAGGGGTAAACAGATGGCCTGGTCACGAATATGACATTCATTTTTGAGACAGAGGCGATCTGGCGCCAGTTTGGTGCCGCAACTCACTTTTTTACTGCATTTTTTGCCAACTTTGACCGCTCACAACTTGCCTAGAAAGGTCGCGTAGCAGTTTTGGTCTAATCTGTGAATAGTATTCAGTACTCTACCGATTTGTTTGGGTCTCCATCCAAAGTTCCATGGGAATTTGGAAGCATTCCCTGGTTAACTTAATTCTTGTTCATTTCGTTGAAGTAAAACTATTCGCCAAGTACAGATATCTGAAGTAAGAGAATTACCAGTACAACACAAACAGATCTAATAATTTAGTCTCGTTGCGCAAACTACATTGTTTGAAGTTTAATCTTGTCATCATACATGTATGTGCCTCACCTGGGTGTGCCTACCTGTTATGACATTGCTCTCTTTTAGCATGTGCAAATTCTAGTTCACCCTCATCTCCTTTAGGCATCGCATGTCCTGAGAAGCGGCTTTATGGAGTGCAATTTCATCCTGAAGTTGATTTAACAACGAATGGACGAAAAATGTTCGAGAATTTCCTATTTCGAATAAGCGGCTGCTCTAGCTCTTATACAATGGCCAACCGTGAGCAGATGTGCATTGAGGAAATACGGAAGGTTGTTGGAGACAAGAAAGTTTTGGTAAGTAACAGCCAGTTTTCTATTTGTCTGACGGTTTATTCTGTTTACCTGATTCATACTTCAGTAAGCTAAGAAAATAAGAGCAGTAGAGATTTAGAGTGCGCTAACAACTTTTTCATTCTTCTTCAAACCATATAACGCTGCGATTTTCAGGTTCTCGTTTCTGGCGGAGTGGATTCATCAGTATGTGCGGCTTTGTTGAATCGCGCTATCGGACCGGATCGCATTACAGCGATTCATATTGACAACGGATTCATGAGAAAAGATGAAAGCGACCGCGTCGTAGAAAGCCTCAAGGAGATAAATCTGCCAGTACATAGTACGTGATTTTATTTTCTCTCAGTACTTTATCAGTTAGGGAGATGAGAGCTCAAAACATTACAATTCAGGAGAATACGCTGGGCTCAAGTTCATGGTCGCTACTGCTTCCGGGAAAACCGGTGAAGGTGAACCGCTAGATCGAACAGTGGATCCTGAACTGAAAAGGCAAATTATCGGAAATACTTTCATTCGTGTGAAGGATCGTGTTATGGAAGAGGTAGTCCCAGATTTTTAGTACTGCAAATTTGCAGAATTCATCTTTGACGAGCTGCTATCAGTTGTAGTGCTTCATGGTTTATTTTTATTATTGATGTTTGATTGTTTAGTTGAAACTCAACAAAGACGACTATTTCCTCGCACAAGGTACTTTGCGGCCTGACTTGATAGAAAGTGCTAGCGAAATTGCTAGCGGGCACGCTGACATTATCAAAACCCATCACAATGATACCGCTCTTGTGAGGGAATTACGTGCATCTGTAAGTTATCTAACTTCCTCATCTCATGAAGGATTCCCTCTGTAGTATTTGTCAGTCATGCACAAATGTTATTTTTAGGGCCGTGTTATTGAACCTTTGAGAGATTTCCATAAAGACGAAGTGCGTGAACTAGGTCGGTCGCTTGGTCTTCCCGAGCAGATTGTCAATCGACAGCCTTTTCCTGGACCAGGACTGGCTATACGTATTATTTGTGCTCAGGTTGGGTCATGAACAACATGCAAAGAATTTTTGAGAAATCGGAAGCTTCACATACATATATAACCTCCCTTAAAAGCGAGAAAGTGTCGGGTGCAGACCAAACACCACAACTGACGACGGCCTCCAAGTAAATCTGGTTAGAAGTTGTTCATAGTGATAGCTGATTTCTGGTAAATGATAGTTGTAATTAGTGACAATCGATAGAATACAACTGCAAATGAAGGCCTAATCACTTCATTGGCATGGTCTGCAAAC
>MU869659.1:26525-40581 GCA_036418205.1 Ostertagia ostertagi | reverse complement strand
CGATGAGGCACCACCACAACTTTCAGCTATTTTAGCCGCCGATGAAATCTGTGTATGTGTGTTTTTTCGTCAACGCGGGCGGTTATGCGATCGTTGAGGGTGTCGCGTCGAGAGCCTGACGAATAGAAGCTAATTCGGATCGCATGGCAAAACACGCTGTCAAATTACAAGAAACGACTGGTACATCGAAAACATCTCGGTCTCGAAGACGTCAAATAAGCGTAAGGTCACCAGACGTCTGATGTCAGAAGTGCGTCTGAGTCGACGAAAACTGGGGATTGTAGGGGTTGGCGTAACCTGGAGACGATCTGAGGGACGCACTGGTGGGACAACCCGAAAATTAGCCTCAAAAAATTGTGGATTACATAGGGGCGTCACTTGAATGGGTTCACCGTTTCACGGAGAACGCCTGGCACTAAAACAAAACAGCTAGACCTCGGAGAGAAAAAACCTCCCTCGCTTCCACCAAGCACCTCTATCCCTCCAGAGGTGCTTCGGCCGTTACTGATCGGGGTATATGACTGACGAAGTGAATTTGGAACGCTATCGCATTATACGGGGGCTTCCTCCGGGACTAAGCCTAGGAGGGGCAGGAGCTCCGAGGAACATGAAAATGTCTTGCATCCCTTGAGTTGCTCCCACTCCTGTGAAGGCTTGGTCCCGTTTTCAAAGAAAAAGACACGTTTTGCACTATCTCAAATGAACTGTCACCACAATGGCCCCATATATTGCGATAGCGCCGAACATGGTTCACGTCAAACTTCTCCAAATTCCTCTCTGCGCCTGTCTCTCATGGATATGGTCCGTATCGCTTAACACGATCTCCTTCCTTTAGCCTCAAAATACCACTTCCCTTTTGAATCGTTTTGAGGTGAGGTTAACCCTGGTTCCTTCATGTCCAGTGAAATTATGCTCGGTACAATTTCTGTATTAAACTGTCCGACGGAATTGTGAACGTGTCTGATGGTTCACTTTTCCTTCCCAGCTGTGTTTTTCCCTTGATTCGATGAACACTCACAATTCGGAGTTCCACATTTGTTCGATGCTCGATTTTGTCAAGACAAAGGAGCATCGAATTTGCGAAACTAAGCGCATCTGCCACTTTGGCAAGCAGGGGCTCCCATCTTTTGGGCTCTACAAGCTCAGCCGTGCCAACTTCTCTTACGCCCAGACTCTATTGCTCCACGCTGCGGAGAACTGCAAGAGGAAGGCAATGAGAGAGATAGTGCGCAATGGGAGTAGTGGAGAGGGTAAGAAGTCTGAGTGGAGAAAGCACAGCAGGTCAGCATTGGCGACGGCGATAATAAATATTTCGAATGGTGGGCGGGTCCTGATCATTTTTGGGGTGGGATTTGATCAGACTTCTTGGCGCTTAGCGTCTTAGTGACGTGCTTTAATGAGCGGGTGACGCGACGTGACTTCTATTCACAGAAGCGACTAATTAAGTAAGATTTAGCCGAACCTAAGAAACTTTCATTTTAGGTAAAAATACGAGTAAAATTGAGATAAACCGTAATTTTACACATTAGGACCAATCTACCACTGCGACGTCGAACAGTAACAAAGTAAGTTGGTACTTGTTGGTTACCCATAAATCCAACTCTCTGCCGCTGATATTTCAACTGTTAATTACAAATGACATGTGATTCTCAGGAGGGTTGGTCTTTCCGTCTCCTTCACATTTCTATTTTCCCAAAAGGTGTTCTTTCCCCTGCCATTGACTTTTAGTGTGTTTGTTATGATCTCCTATTGATTATCCAAATATGGAAGTTGTAATCGTAAACAAAACAAAGTTTTCTCAAAACTGATTGTTGATATTGATCGCTGTGTGATTAGTTTGCAATGAAACAAACAGCTATCATTTTTCTGCAACGAGAAAAAAAGAGCAGGAAAGAGGAATGATTGGAGAAGTACCAATGAGTCGTTGCCAAAATCAAAGTAAAGGAAGTAGTTAAGTAAACATGTAAACAAATAAAGTAGAAAACAACCAACAAGGATGCTTACAACAAGCCAGGGGGACAAAAAATAAGGAACAACCGTAGAGTGCTTCATGGATGATGACCGAATGATGTTAACACGGTGGCGGTTAGCAACGCGTCCTAGACGAAGAATCGTTCCCGAGTTTTATAAGTGCAACCAGTTCACTTTAGGAAATAGTGTTTTGAGAAGATTAAAAAGGTTTTCGTTCGTTTTCACTGGGGAGAAAATTAAAATGTTGGAGAATTCAATTTGGACTCAACCAAAAATATGATTGGTTACTTGTTCCCGGAGCGAAATTTCGAAAAACTAATACTGGAGCTGGAGTGACGTGCAAGTTGAAAAAGGAAACTGGTAAGCAGCAACGAAAGGTAAGTTCTATCATCGCCATACCTTCTATGAGAGTTACCTTCCATAAGAGCTCTTGAAGTTACCGAAAACAATTATAAATTTTGCTGTCCTGGAGCCTCATCAGGAACTTGAATGTTGTATAACACAAAGAAGGCTCCAAAAGTTTTATTCCAAAAGAATTCCAAAAGTTCACAAAAGTCCAAATACTCCAAAAACAAGCCAAAAAAGGCGAAAAGAATTCCTTTGGAAACTTCCGCGATATTTCGGTGTATAACACCTTCTTCAGGCCTGAAATACATTGATTATAGCTTGTATAATCATTTTTAGTATCCCAAACCCACATAGGTACTTATATGGATATGCCTCAGCCGAAGCTAAAGCCCCTTACGGAAGCCGCGCCGATAGAGTAGACCTGAATGGCTTATCCCTCAGCCTCTACTTAAATAGCGGACGTCATTGCGTGTGATACTAAAAACTACTAAGAAAGACGTGATATTGTGAAAGTATCTAGTTTTCACAAAAATACCGAGTTATGGGCAGAAATCTTCGCCCCAGATAGGATTTGAACCCACATACTTATTCACGGGTCAGAGGTATAGGAAGTAAGCAAACCAGCCCTTTTGGCGTTTCTGCTGGGGCCGTATGCTGAATGTTGGGGAGGGGATGGGGTCCCCGACGGTCGACGGACTACTTCAACTCGGTCCTTAGAACCGCCTCAATTTGGTGCTTACCTCAGGAACTAAGCCTTAAAGAGAGACGGACCTGCGAGAGAGCGCATTCAAACGGCAAACATTCTTGAAGATACCGATGCACGGTGCTACTCATCCTAAACGGTATCACTAAGCGAGAGAGCACCAACTGAAGGCGAGCAGTGGTTGAAGTGACACCGCCATACAATCACGGTCGAGGGACTACTTAACACTCAGTCGAAGAAGCTGCTTCACACTCAAATTTTTATACTCCCTTTTCTGCTCAAGAGTGGTTGCGCACTCAACCCCTATTACTAGAGAGGAAGCCTAACTTCAGTAATAGCGTTGTACAGCTGCGTGGATGATGACTGAACGACGGCCGATCTCTTTTGAGGCACCTAACTAGCCACAATATATTGACACATAGAAATCCTTCAGGATTGCTTTGATCTTGAACTATTAAAGTACAAGTGCGCTTCCAGCCACTTCATCATCTTCACCATTACTGTGGTGAACAAATTGACAGTTAAACGTTACAAATGAACAGTTCGTCAACATAAAAACATACGACTAACATTATTACAAGCTGCAAAAGGCGTTGCAAGTGAAGAAATAACAAAATGAGGGCTCGAATAAAAGAATCAAAACGGGTGCACTTTGATGTTCAACAGAGTAATCTCCAAACGACATCAGCTGGAAGAACTGGTTCTATGGAAGAGTAGCGGATGAAAAACTATGCATTGACGGAGTAATCGCAAATTTCCAGAGTTTTCTGTGAATTGCCTTTGTTGGAAACATTTTGATAACCCAAAACGAGAACAGGTTTACGATGGTACTTGATGCTCTGAAGAATGGTTAGAGTAGGGATCAGAGTGGCCAATCACATCAGTTGCACTTAAAAGCAGGGCCTGAAAAGGAAGGGGGCAGAAGCTGACACCTTAGCGAAAAATTGCTCGCGAGCCGTTTCGATTTTTGATGGGCCCTTGGCTCCACAAAAATGCAGAGGGACATTTTGAAGACAATGAGTGATAAGGACGATGAGTCACAATGTCAAGAGGAAGGAAATGAAATGTTATTGCAGGAGCAGTTGAGTGACGCAAAGAGCAAAAACTCTTCAAAGCCACGTCTCTCCCAGTTTCCTTATTAGTATAAGCTGGTAATGACTTTAGTGTTCATATTAGTTAAGGACTCATTCCGCAACGTCATGGAACGTAAAATCAATCAATGCTGCTAAGGGTGCTAAGCTGCTAGAATATGGTCGATAAGTATTATCATTCAACAGTGACTTCTATCCAGCAAAACTGTGACCCGGATTCATCAACTCCCCCTCTTCAGGTAGCTTGGCCTTCTCTGCATCTCTGTCATTTCTGTACTCCCTAGGCACTCCTCGTCGAAAATCTCTCGTCCGAGTACACACTCTCTTCGTCGTGGCCTTTACAAAGTCCAGATGATCTGTGAATAGAGAGCCTCGATCAAAGCGTTTAAGACAGTTTCATTCGCGCTTTTCTACTCTGTTGGGTTTCGAGGCACCAACACGTAACAATTGTATCCTGAACCAGCGTTCTTATTAAATGTAAAGGTTTCCTGCCGTCGGTGGAACTGCTGATAACTTCGAATGCCACCAAACAGGCGCAATTCAGATTTATTAGCACCGTAAGCTCGAAGCAGATGACGGCAGACGAAACCAGAGCATATGGGTCTATGGAGATGAAGATGTTACGATGGAGTCTGGGACACACGCGATTCGACCACATTCGGAACGAAGACATTCGAGACAAGATCAAGGTCCAACCGATCGTCAATTCCCTTGCCTCCTCTCGCCTACGCTGGTATGGTCACATTTTGCGAAGGCCTCCAGACACCGTGTCCAGATCAGCCGATAGTATCACCTTCACTGGTACACGCCCGAGAGGCAGACCCAAATTACGATGGATGGACAACGTGAAGATCGACATGAATGCTGCTGACCTGTCTGCAGACGATGCATGGAATCGAGATCGCTGGAAAGCCTTGGTGAAAAAGCGTACCCGACGAAAGTTGGACAACAACTAAGAAGAAGAAATGGCCCATCATGCTCTTCCAGGTTAGTTTAGTATCAAAGCCAGGTTTTCCGTATGGAATTCTGCGATTTCGGCCAAACAAACCAAAACATGAACAATAGAAAGCTTAGCGCAGGTATGCTTTACTTAGTTTAAAAATCAAATTCAACTTACTTTTTTGAACAAAGCCCATGTATATCAAACAAAACCACATGCTAAACATAACCTCGGTAGCTAAGCAATCAAAACTACAGCACAATCTGAGTAAGTTATCACAACTACTATAACATTTTTAGGTGCTATCGCAAGATAGAGGGGGTGGATAGTTTAGGACTGAGCTTAAAAGTGGGCAAGAGCTTTGAGGGAAGCGGAAACTGCTTATGCACTCTGAACTCTATCATCACTCACATACAGCCTGTAACCTGAGGGTCAACAAAAAGGGATGTTTTCGCGCGGGTTCGAGTGGATTCCGCATCACAAGGCCCGATCTTGCGAATAAGCCCCTTTTTTTATTCTGGAATAAAAATTAATTCTCGATCTAAGTGTGATTTATCGGCCTTGTGCGCGGGCCGCGCTGCGCAGCACGTGCTCGCTGGTGATTGACTCAGACACTTGATATTTTTGAAAATTTGAATTGTAAGATTTCCGGCTAAAACTCGGGTTTGAGGGGGGGGGGGTTTACGCGATTGTGAGGGCGCTGTTTTCGCTGCAGCACCAAAAACTTGATCATTGGCCTGTCACGAATTATGACGAAAGAGTAACTGTCCCTGAGGACTAGGCCCTGGAGGAGCACACGATGAACCGCCGCGCCATCGCGTTACCCCCTCCCTCGGAACCCGAGTTTCACCCAGATTTCAATTGAAATATTTGTTTTTGAAGCAAAGATAACAGCGAGTGAACAAATCGCAAAGTGGGAGAGCCATTTTGATATCTAAATGTTTGCCTATATGTTATAATAAGATTCATGAGAGAGGGCGTGTCGTTATTTTGTACAAATAGACCGTGACGACGGTCGCAACACATAAAACATCAGTGCAAACAAAAATTTGTTTGAATTTTGTCACAAGGACCACGCCGCCGTTAAGAGGCAAAGAGGAAGGGATTAGTCGTACAGCAAAACGTAAGAGACTCCTGCACTTCCTGTTGAGATACTTGGGGAAATATTTATTGTTTGGAGCACATGGTCAGAAGCTCAGGAAAACATGTACCCTGAGGCCTTTGTTTTCAAGGGCAAGGTTGGCTGTCATCACGTGCATCGTCCTGAGATCAGACCTCACTGGCCAGAAATCAGTCGCGCCTTTTTTTGAAGTTCAGCTGATCTGAGCCAAATTGGCATAGCAGGTAAGGAGACATGCGCAGTTTTTGGCAAACAAGTCTCCGCTAACCAAACCAAGTGCTTTCAAATGTCACTGCAGAACGAAAGCGTGGCGCATCCCGAAAAGTGAATGTTTGACCCCTAATGCTCTGCCCTTTTCAACATTTGTCGCTCCCGGAAAGCTAAAACAGAAAATATGAAGGCTACCCTTATCAATTCGGGGTGAATGGAGAGTCGTTTCGGGCTTACAATAGTAAAGCTTCTGGTATAAGAACTTCGAACACCCAGAAGCGACGTAAAGTCACTGGGAAAAAAGTACGGCAAATTTCCGGTTGGTGGGGAAAAAGGCTATTTAATGGAGCCATTCGAATAAGTACAACGGCAGAGGCATTCAATCGGGCTGACGAGACCGGCCCAAATAGCCTTGATTTGCACTAATCGACATATCAAAAACGTCCCATAAATGGTTCCGAAGCTTATAGTGAATTAATGGAATTCCAACCACTCGTTATCGGACATAAGCTAAGGAGGAGCCATTCATAAGTCAAAAACCGTCAACCTATCTATTTTCCATGAGGACAGCGGCTTCCAAAAAGCTCATGAATTGGGTAAAAGCCTGATGGCAAAAATAGCGAATTCCGTCACTGTGACGCAAAGGCGTGGGTTCTTGAGAGCCGAGCAATTGGGCAGTTACCGGCAGGGGTTATAAATAACGGAAAATTGTTCCGTAAAGGACGAGAATTGATGACTGTCAAAAAGCAGTGAAAAATTTGCTCACTTTTCAAAGAGTTCTCAAAGGCACACGCAACGGTCAAGTTGTTGTGGCAGTTTTGCTCGATTATGAGCTCAGGAGCACGAAGTGGCGGGCATTTGAGAATAAAGGTAGAGAAGTTGTCGGAAACACTGAGAAGTCGAGTCTTCTTTTTCTACGCTGTGGATGATTTAGAGAGAAGGTCTACAGATTGCCGTCGTCATTCAAGAGGTAAGTGAACTGCAGTGTCAAGAAGCCCGCATCCCCGCTTAGCATTCGTCAATCAAACCGAGTCCAGAGTAGGCAGTTTTTTGCTCCATGTTCCTAAGTAGTACGATAACCACTATTTTTCTTTGATAGCGCAGTACTCTTTGCATCAGCCGAAGGATAAAGCATTTCCCGTCGACAGGTTGCCTGATCAAATCCTTTTTGGGATGCGGCACGCATTCTACTTCCATTTGTACATTCGTAGTGGCGTTTGAATGCGATGTGGCCTATACAATGACTTGCGGGGGCCAGCCGATGTACAAGTCAGTGTTTTTATCCTCCCAGACAAGTCTGGTACCAATTAACCGACCCCGGAGGGATGGAAGGCTTTGGCCTACGTTGGCTCTGCTGGGACTGGCGTTGGCCGGGCGATTAAACTAGCTTTGTTCCCGCGACCGTCGCTTTGACTTGACATACAGCATTCCACCAGCTCAAGAAACGAGGATAAAATTTGGGTATTCCGCAAAGCGAAAATAGTCTCACAATTGAGGATTCGATCTCTTTGAAGCCTCCCCTAATGATTTCTGGACACAAGACAACTGGATGATCAATGACTAATATGCTAATTAAGGAATAAATTGGCGCACTTGAACATATGACGAGGATGCAACTTTGATATATAGCAGCTTTATCGCGTGTTCAACCCACACATACGATTCCTACGAATTCTTCGAAGAAGTGTTGGTAAGCAGAGCGCAGGGAAGAAGTCCCCTTCAAATTCTTGAAAGTCTGGGGGCATTATACGAGTTGTTCCAGAACAGTCTCCGTGCGCTTGATCACGATAAAATCGTGACGTGATAATCTAGACGCATGTCCAAAACAGCGAATATCAATTAGGTCTAATCCAGTTAGGGGGGAGGGGCAAGTCTCTTCATGACTAAGTTTGGTTCAAGATAGTCGCTGCAAAGTTTCACGAAGTCTACCAGTTCTTCCTAGTGGTTTCCTCTGGGTTTTGTACGAATGTATGTGTATCTGTACTCGGCTGTACAAATTCAATGAAAAGTGAATATCTACTATGTGTTCGCTAGGACGTATAGCGGGGCATGGAGCGAGAAATTAGCCCTGAGAGAACGCGAATGATGGCTCACGACTTTGGGGGGGTCTGGGGTTAATCTCAAGCCGTTTACAGTAGGGAATATGCTGTCGCTGATTTCAAATTTGTTGAGTGCCTCTGGAATAGACCCTATCAAACACCGCCGTATGCAGAAGACCTCAGCTGTTTCGAGCTCTGTGGCATTCATGAATTCCGAACTTATTCATTACGATTGGCTTTCTCCTTGTGGTTGAATGTATTAGATTGTCCGTCCAAGAAGTGGTTGCGTTTTTTTCCAATGGGAGTTTATCCCCAAGATTTTTTTTTCAGATAATCGTTCAAAGGAGTAGTGTCTGTTTCATAAAACACTTCCCATCTCTTCTATAATCATTGCGAAATTGCTGAATTATGCCTTGAAAAGTTGAAAGTCCATTAGACGAAAAGTTGCTAAATCGACAATTAATTCAAACTCTGAGTTCCCGTTGTAGCCGTGAACAAGCTGGAGACAGGCGACTATTTACTACAACGAGCAGTAGAATTAATAACATAACAGAAGTTGGTCTATTCTCCAAATCCTCTCGTTTTGTAACCTCGGCATCAGTTGTACTTATTTGTGTTTGTTTTATGTACATGTGCCATACGAGGTTGACAGGTGGAACGTTTATTGAATCGGCCTAACGTTTCGACAAATCAGAGGCCTAAATGAGGTTCAAGGTTGATGTTTACATTCTACTCCACCAAGCGCCCTATCCGCTCTAGCGGTTCCGACGTTCCGTCAGAGCTCCACAGAGAAACATAACCAAGTGTGATAGTTAACTCACCCAGCGTTCCACCGTTTGCGCGCGTATTCCGCAACCACACGCTGGCGTTGGTCAGTAAGAAATAATGCATACTGATATACTACATACTGATGATGATATAAGTAATACTTTTGCCGTTTATAAAGTTACCAGGTTTGCTCCGCCCGCTATCGCGCGCATCACAGGGTAGGGAGGAACCACGGAATAGCAGCATGACGTACTCCATTAACCACCTCACTATTGAATGTGTTATACCTCCTTATACCCCTTCTCTCCGGCGCATGGCAGCGCCATGTTCTCTCCCTTTCTCCTCTCCCCCTTCCCTCCCTCTTTCTCTCTCCCCTCCCCTCCCTTCCAGCCTCCCCTTTCTTGCCCCCTTCCCTCTACCCTCCCCTCCCCCCCCCGCTCATCCGGCTGCCACGGCAGCACCATGTAGAATGAGACTGAGTGTGCTCGATCGGTGTTTATATAGCCGCTGTGGGTTTATCATGATCATGACATCAACATCACGAAGTGTTGCCCTTCGTACTCCCTGGTTTTGTGAGCGGTCGGTCCGGACGGACAGAACGACACACGCACACACACCGACAAACCGACACACCAAAGTTCTGGTTTACAATGAAGTGTTTTGTTTATCTGCGACTGTAAAATAAAGCCTACGTGCCCCCCCCATTATTATTACCAGATTAGTCCCCCGTCAACCGCCGGGACCTTCCTTTCCTGCGCAAGCTTTCTATCCTCCGCTATGGTCCCTTCCTCCTGTGACACCAACACCTCTGGAAGTGACGCGTATGCAACACAATGGTGTTTCATACAGTAGAAGGGACACAATCATGATATGACGGTAGATTTTTCGCTTCCCTTCCTCATCCTCCCTTCCTCTCTCCACTGCCCTCCAGCTGCCACTGCAGCACCATGTGGAATGAACGGAAGTGTGCTAAGCAGGTGTTTATATAGCCCTAAGAGTGTTATCACAACTATCTACAAAACATTGATATCTCAAATCCTGTAAGCTACCCGATTTGTTAGCGGTTTGTTTATCCCATGAGCTTCCTTCTCACTCACTTCATTTTGCGGACGGACACACATACATACACACACACACACACACACATACAGATACACAAACCGACACACAAAGTTAGCGCTTTATAAAATAGAAGGATAGAGGCAGCACAGTATCACTATTCTTAGGGAACGAACGCCAGTGTGGTTGGTGCGGAATCGGCGCAAACGGTGGAACTCTGGTGACTCAAGCTAGCGCCGAACGGTTAGGCCGACGTTATAGTCGGCGACGAACCAAGCGATGGAGCGATCGCGATCGCTCCATTGCTTGTCCGTCGCTTGCCAATCGCTCAATCAACAGCGATTGGCAAGCGATTGCGCAAAGTGCACAAGCGACGGGCGATTGGCCCCGCCCCCAGTCAATGCAGTCGGCTGCGGTATCGATCGAGCAGAGCCATCGGCCGTCGCTTGTGCACTTTGCAAGCGATTGCGCAATCGCTCGACCAAAGTGCGATTGGCGAGCGGACGGACAAGCGATGGAGCGATCGCGATCGCTCCATCGCTTGGTCCGTCGCCGACTATGACGTCGGTCTTACGGCGATTGGTGGAGTAGAATGTATACATCAACCTTGAACGCAATCAGGCCTCTAAGGACGAGGATTTGTCGAAACGTTAGGCTTATTCAGTGAACGTTCAACCTATCAACTTCGTATGGGCATAAAACAAACACAAATAAAAGTTGGACTCTTGTACGGACTGGATCGAGGATCGGTAAGTGGTCCAATATGTGACGATCAAAGCTGCAGAGCCTTTGATCGAATTCTCAAATCAAAGATAAACTGACGGATACAACAGTTCCTCTCCAAGGAATAAACCAGTGAAGTAAGCGCACGTAAAACATTTGCTTAAAATTCCGGCTTTACTGTCCATCAAAGCGCTGCTCGAAGCTATACACGAATGTGTTTACCGCCGAAACGTTACAAAATTGAGTGCACGTCCACAATTAGTCGTGATGAAAAATCGAGTGAACGATTACAATCGGAAAAGTCTACACTGGAAGCGAATGGTCCGCTTGGTGGAGGGAGACGGGTAGTATTTTAAAATTTCCTCGACTGCTCGCTTGACCATGGTTCTATATTTTGCTCGAACGACACAAATATTGGCATGCAGATTGCTTCGGTGATTTTCCCCTTTTTCACAACGCCTTCTCAATCAGAGCAACTCCCTTCATTTTATGATTTCAGAAAATCCGTGAATTTACCATAACCAATGCGGTCCTGTCATGCATCAGTGCTTTAAATCTTCCCAGAAATGCGCGTCGAAGATTTTGTCACATTATGAATGCAATAAATCTCAAATGCACGGGACCATGTCAAAGTGTTATGGCCCACTCGAAACGGGGGAGCCTAGCAACAAAGTTTCTTACGTTGCATGCCTTTTGGAAAGCTATTATCTTCTCGTCGTTCCTGGAGTAAGCGGGCCTTCGTCTCACGTCAGAGGTATAAGCACTTCAGGGTTAAACACGATCCCAACATCCCATCAACACCGTGATATTCAGGAAGAATGAACTTCATCACGCTCTTCGTAACAACGTTTGCCATCTTCATACATCTTTCTGAGGTGAGTCGCCTTATTGGAATGCTCTAAATTCGGAATCATGCATGGGACTGTTGCCTTTGACATTAGTTGGATCTCGGGAACTTGCTTCCAAAATACTCATCTCAATTACTTCACTGCACTTCTACGATAGCAAGTGTATAATTTGGTTCCTTTCTTCGAGCGTTGTTGCAACAGCGGGATTGTTGGCACAAATGTGCGAAGTGTCCTGGGCGCTTACCCCTACCACAGCAATAGATTTTGAGCTTTCAAACGAAGAATGCCAAGTGAATCTATGTATGAGTTAACTAGCATCATGCAACAGCGGGGAACAATCAGATTTTAAGATGCCTCCGCTGTCACAAATGCTGCTTGGAGTCGCTACTTTAACTTTTTGCACATTGCACGCAGGTTTTTCTCGTCGATGTCTTTCTCTTCATTGCTGCTTTAGTGCTTCACACTAATGGTAAGGACGAACTTCTCAGAACTTGCTTTCAACCAATTACTTGATTGACATGTGGGATGGGTGCGCACTTGTAAAAATAGTGATTCCTCAGTGCTAGCGGGTGGCGAAGTCGGACAGCTGAATTCGGCATCACCGTCGGAACTTGACTCTGTAGGCTGCAATGAGGCTCGGGCTTAACCCTCACCCCAGGTGAACGAGCTCATTGATACCCCTAGTGTAATCGGTGAAAAACTAACGGCTTCTTACCACTGAATGTGGTGCTCTTTGAAACCAATACTGCAATTGAATTTGATGACCTGCAAACAATCTTTTCTCGTGGGGTAGCGGATTAGCAAACTACTGCGTTATCGAGCTCCTGCTGCTTGTTGATTCAGAGAACGATATGGTTCTTTCACGTATGACAGAAAGGGCTATGTAGCTTTTCATTGACCGTATGCCTCATTGACTTTCATTCGTCCAGATTCTTTTCCATTCTTGGCGTCACTGGTCCTGGTCCATTGGAGAACAAAATGATTTAGTCACCTTCTCGATTGAATGGCTTGCCTACCTCTCTTTTCCAGGCCGGTACATGACGCACACAAAATTTTCGATTACCTAAATTTGTCTGGTAGATGTCAGGTGTCTGGTCTGTATGCGAATGATCGCTCGTCGCATTTTAAAACCTTCTGTCATCCTTGGGATTGTGAGGGTCTCACCCCGCTATTAGAGGGCATTGCAGAAAGCGTGAAAATGAGAATTTTTACAAAAAATGGCCGAAATTAACGGCTCACTCACTCTTGTGCTAAAGCAATGAGAAACTGAAAATGGACAACAGAGGTAGGCGAGGGAGTACGGATGAGAGGACGCCAGGAGCAGCATGATGCTGATGCAAGAAACAAAACTGCCTTTGCAGGCGGTAGCGCCACTGACGGTCATCCATGTGCGGCAGTGCCACATCTGTGATTATGCACTTGGGCTACATCTTACAAACAGGAGGGAATCACTCGCCCAACTCCTGCTTGCATTGTGCCATGAAAGAGAAGCATGGATTATTTATTACTGTACAATGAGTAACGCTGAGCATGAAGCTCGAAATCGAGCGTTAAATCTAGGTGTTTTACGCATATCGAGCTCCCCTACGGTCACTTTCAAGCAGGATAGGATATAAAGCAGAAAAAGCCAACTGCTTTTTGTGCAAAAGACGCTGTTAATCAAACCTGTTCCACTGTTGCTGATTTCAGGTGACACCGGGTCTGTCGTGCACTTTCACAAAACTTCCTCCTTCTTCAAAAGCAAGAAGGAGGCTTCGCTGACGCAGTTCAGTGGTGATGTCAAAGATTGCCTGAAATGGTGCTACGAAGAGTCAGCCTGCTCTGCTTTTGCCATTTCTGTTAGTGTCTTTTCAACACGGTTTTGAATACAATTTTCACTCTGCTGCCCACATTTGTTATCAGGTTTACAGTTTCCTCTATATCTCTTTCATGCACAATCAGGCGGTGGCGCGCTCTGGTAGTGGTATCGAACTGATTTTATGAATCCGAACTGGAGAGAGACAAATAGGAAACTCTGATGCCTATAACAACGGTGGACAACAGGGTGAAAATCGGTCGAGGATTCGTCGACGGCTCGTCGAGGATTTTCGCCTGTTCAGTCACGCTCTCCCGCGCGGACATTCACTCTCGCCACGCGCGAGCCGTCTGTGCTCTCCGCGCGTACATTCACTCTCGACTATTCTCACACAGTACAGAGCCATGGTCGAGGATTCCTCGACCGTTATTCATCCTGATG
>MU869659.1:0-25902 GCA_036418205.1 Ostertagia ostertagi | reverse complement strand
TGGTGTGTCATTTGCGCGTGTGTTCTCTTTTTAAACCGCAAAATGAAGTGACAAGGGGCGGAAGTGGTGTCTTGTGGAAGAAACAAACCGCTATCAACAGCGTGTGTTTGAGCTATCAATGTTTTGCAATGGCATGATCTTGATAACACCACTAACGGCTATGTAAACTCTACTGAAACTCCCTCGGCAATTTCACATTTCGATGTGGTGCTTGTTGGGGGACAGTTGAGGCAGTAAGAAACAATAAGAAGAGAAGAGATCAACAGAAGTAAGATAGGATTGAGTGTAGAAATTACATGTAGCATCATGATTCGATACTCTTCAAAAAATATTAGGTTAGGCGGAAGTTATCCGTCTTTAATTGGGCTCATAGCTCCTTGATTTCTCGCTGATCGATGATTTTATCGGAGATTATGATGTAGTCTGAAAGCGCGCAATCTGTTGCACATTTTGGTGTACAACGCTTGTGTATTTGCCTCACTATGGAGCTTATGTGAGCGAAGAAGGTTGCTCAGTCTGTTACATGAGTAGATGAGTAGTTGAAGGCACGGTTGCAAAGAGGGCTATCGAAAACATTTGTTGATCAGTCATTTGTTGTTGTTTTTGCTTGATTTGTCAAAAAAACACTCCTGTGTGAATCGAAAATGGCGGATAATTTTCGCTCAACCTATAAACACCTCTTGTGCATACGCGTCATCTTCACAACGTGTTTGTGCCACATGTAGAAGCGAGCCCAGCAGAAGGCGTAGAGCTTACGCAGGGAAGGGAGATCCTGGCCCTTGCCCGAGAGAACAAACTTGTACGGAACACAGTGCGTCTTTTTTTGTTTCCTAAAATCACCTTCTGCAGACCCAGGAGTAGTTAATTCCACTCCACGGAGATAAGCCGTTTGGACAGAGCGAGCACCCTGAAGTAAGGCGTGAATTATATTGTTCTGCTGTAGTCACGTACAATGCGCGACGCATTGACGCGTTAAAACGTGTGCTCGCCCTCGTTTTCTCTGCGCTCTCAACGAAGAGAGAACGCGTCGAGCAAACTCGCCAACTGTACTAAGCGCCGTTCATATAGGAGGTGGAGGATGGACACACGCTCGCGCGCGGCGCTCAGGCTCCCCCCGCCCGCGCGGCGGAGCGTACGCTGCGACGCTCGACCATTTTGGATTGCTGCCCTGGACCGAAGGGGTAGCGTCGTTGTTGGCACGCGCTGCGAGCGCAATGTACGTGATTGCGGCAGGAACGTCGTAATTCACGCCTTACTTCAGGTGCTCGCTCTGTCCAAACGGCTTATCTCGACTCTACGGGCTACAGCGCTCATCTAGACTCGCTAGTGATCTACAAGTAATTATAGTTTTTCATGGTTTTCTAGAAACGTTCTGTAAGAATTCTTTTACGATCAGGGTGGTGAATGCTTCGCTTTTGCTCCCGCAGGAATAAACTCTCGCAGAAATGGAGATCACCAAAATAGGTGAAGCCTACGAGCTCGACCGAAACGTCGCCAATGTGAGCTGTCCAATGGTGGAACAGTGGATCGCAAATTGAAGAATCGCAAGCAACTGAATTTGCTGGCACTGAATATCAGCCATTCGTGGTTGGCAGTGTTTTCTTTTGTGCTTTTGTGATCTTCGTTAATCAACTCCGCATCTCTGTTTGTCTGTAGCGTTACACTTGATAAAATTTGAAGCGTCCTCGTTTCTGCAAAAAAAAACTATTCAAATCTCAGTCCGCCTACAGGTTAAAACTCAAATTATGAACACTCATTTCATGTATTTTCCCTACACCACTCCTAGTCAATTAGAAGACCGTCAACGCTTAAACCAACACAGCGCAGTATAGAGAATAGCCCCGAGATAGAGGTAAGAGCGTTTCGCAATGATGACTGAGCAGCGGACTGAACTGGAACTGTAAAGGAAAGCAGGAGGAATCATCGGAAACGTTAAAATTCAAGCTTTCACTTACTGTAGCGTCGGATGGGGTACGATGGCGGGACAGGGCGACAAAAGAAGACGAAACACGCGGGAGAGTACGCCGTTCGAGCGAACACGCTTAATCTCTACATCAATCGTGGCGGGTGGGAAGAATTGCAATGGGGTCCTATGGTTGCAGCCAGGGTCAACCTTGCGTTGCGCAAATTCCAAAATTTTTACGACTCCCCTCCTTTTCGGAGGGTATCAGTACGATCCTCCCCCCACCGCTTGTCAACTATATGTCTTTCACTATGATTTAAGCTCATCCCTCCCCCCCCTTGATGTGGTGGCATCACAACATGATAGAAATGCTGTGGACCGCGGTCAATCGCTCGCTGTCTCTCACTCAGAGGAATTCTACAATCGCTGAATTTATTCATTAAAGAAAATTTTCCAATTTTGCAATCTTTATCTTTAAGCCAGATTAAATTCTTCTTCATTCGTGTGTAAACAGCAGTAGAGAGAAGAGTTAAGCGAACATAGACATAATTCATCATCCACACTCCAGTGGATGGGCACTTTCTGAAAGACCTAGCAAAACAAGCTGTAATCGATGAGCTGCCAAACTGATCGACTTTTGAAATTCCAGTTATAGATTCTTTCTGAGATTTCTGTCATCATCGTAATCTCTTTTGAGAGAGAAAGAAGTCAAGAGGGGTCCCTGATGTCTATCATAAACCCTCGATCAGAGCGTGGAAAAACTGCCATCACTGCATCAAACTGCAGAGGAGCCATTCCGATGACTTTCTGCTGGTCATAGTTATCATAAGATTTTTTTTGACATCCTGGGGAAATATCAGGGCTCAGTAATCTAACACAGCAAGAAGGAAAGATAGAGATCCGATCCCCTAGCAACACTGACTGCTGACACTCACGACTGCATTTCATTCGATCACACCCAATCTTCAAAGTCCAACATAATAATGCTATAACACATCGAAAGATGAAAATGTTTCTGAAGAAGTTTCGTTCATCGAAGGAATAGGCGAATCATGTAGAATCTCGTATTTTCCATGCTCCCTGTCTATCGTGTATTTATATTATCGAAGCATCCATCATGTTTGATGCAAACATTGCTATTCACTACTTGCAGGAACAGTATGCAATGATCCATTTCCCGCTTCCCTTTTTTCGAGCATTGCCGTAGTGCTCGACACTGTTTGATACAATTAACAACTAGTTCCATCTTTCGTAGTTACCAGCTGTAAACTGATGCTCTTTCTTTCCATATTTTCAAACCCAAGCCCTCCCATCCAAGTGGTAACTCGTGTACGCCTGACGCCTTGCTTCACATAAGCTCTGACTAGGACTTTGATTGTGAAATACAACATCCATAACATAGTGTGTGCCAAATACTCTACACTCGCTAGCAAAAACTGCTACGACCACACCACATAAGTTGTTCTGGCAGTGCGAGAAAATAAGCGCAAAATGGCGCACCACCAATTCGATTTCATTATTGTAAAGGAGACCTACACAAAAAAATAACTTACAAGCAGTTTTTATCAACTTCCAGAAATCTTAGGGTCAAAATATTGAAAAAATGGCCGTTGCAAAACTATACGACATAGCAGAAATTTCGACAATTTTTTCACTTCAGTAAAATTTCTCCGTAAACTCAACAGTCATAACAGTGCAGTGTTGTAGACAATATACTCCACGGATTTACCTTGTGACGCTCTCACCTTAAAGGACGAATTCACGCTGGAAAGGCAACCCATTTCAAATTAAGTTAGCGATGGTGAGTGGTACACTAAAGAAGGAAAAACCATGAAACGGCCCAGAACCCGAGAAATGGGACCCCTTCCTTGCCCGTTGATTTGAGCATTGATGCGACTATCATCGCTGTGCCCTCTTCAACGCTACGCTCTCTCACCTATCTAATCACTCACCACGTATAGACCTGCGGCGAGTGATCAGATGATCGGTGGGCGTGCACTGACCAGCCGCGGCGGGATTAAACCTTAATAGGTCAACGAGGTCAACTCCTCCTGTGCAAATTGTGCTTCAGTTCGCACACTTAGGAGCTCCGCGGGTCCCTCAACCAGGTGAATTCTTCCTAATTCGATTTTCCCTCTGATCGTGAATTCGTCCTTTAAGTATTGATCTAAAGTATGTTCTACGAAATTGATTTGGAAAGGGAAGCCCCAGCATCGATGCGGTAACCTAGGATAGCGCTTTGCAGTGCGATGCACGGAATATGTATCGACTTCTCTAGCGGATAGAGGACATCGATCAGAGATGCCCAAAGCGGTTTTAGACTAAATAAGAGTGAATCATTCGAGTAACACATGGTATGCTCAAAAAGCAGCCAGTTGAGGGCGACTCAAAACGGGACAACAGCGTTGTACTATGCTGCTTCCTGCTGGTTAGAGGAATTACATCTGGAATCGGCGAAGAAACGATTACGCCGCATACACAGCTATAGGCTGCTTTCTTCTCCTTGCTTCTTTCGTTGCCCCCAATAATCTTACACCTTCAAAATCTATTTTTGAGTGCAGGAACAGCGAAGAGTGGCTAAAGTGGTATGTTTCATCGACATCAGATCAAACGGAGCAGCAGTCTTGAAGACGGAAGAGATGTTGTTGTCTGCTATTCGTGTCGAGATATAGTTTGATGGGAAGTGACAGCAGACAAGTTCTAAACAAAACTATTACAATACTGATTTACTAGAATTTCTGGGAATTCCTTGAGCAGAGTCAACGAAATTCGCAGAATTAAGCAGATGAGCTCGAAGATCCAAAACAAGAAAGGCTATGGGTTTCTTAATAATGTACATATGGGGGGCTGGAAAAGGTTTCACTTACCGCAGCACGAATTATAACTTTCTTTCCGAACCACCGTTCAGAAATTTCAGCCTCAACTTCCCGCTCAGTAACACGATGCTGTAGGCGTTGATTGTTATTATTATGCCTGTAGAAGAAGAAGAACTGAAAAAAAACATAATGTAATGAGAAGAAGCGCGGAGAATCGCCCTGCTCATAATCGTTGCGATGGGTAGCACAGAAAACCAAAGAAAAATATAATCCGGGCAAATAGAAATTTGTGGTTATCAATGTTTCCTAAGTGATCTCGCTTTCCTTTACTATGCTGCTCCAATTATTCAATATAGTGCAAGCTCGCGGCATCTAGAGATCGAAATCTGAATCGGGTCAGTCCGGGTAACATTGGATCACACCGATAATACTTAGCCATCCTACTCAATGTAAGGTGACCGAACAAACTAGGTATAGAGCATCGGTAGGGTTGGTCTATGGTTGTGTATCGTTGGAAAACAATAAGCTGCGCAGTGGGAACTATGAGCTTTATCTATTGAAGAGGTTGCTATATTTTGGACCCACTGAGTGCTTCCATTGTTTCCAGGTTGAGAAATGGAAAAATGTTTGTCTATAAGCAGCGGAATACAAATTCCTCGGCGTTGGATGTTTGCAAGTAAGAAACACCCGCAAAAAAACGCTCGATTCCATTAGGTATGCGTCATAAGGAGTGGTCAAACATAATAAGTGCAATAACCATGAAAAATTTTTTCAATATTTGAATTGTTCAAATACGAGTTTGACATTATAAGTGTAATAGCAATATTTATTGATGAATTTATTATATTTGACATCACGGCTTACCTGTTCACTGGCCCATAGCAGAAAACCAGTGAATTGAAAACCCGTAACGAATGCAGTGTTGTTCACCGAATCCATCACGCTCAGAAAAACGCTTATAGCTGTCAGAGCGATGAGCCCCTGAATGAGGTAGTAAGTCAAAAACACAAACAGAAAACCAATAGGGCTAAATTTCTTCTGAGAGAAGCCTAATTGTGAGGTTGCAATGTTTAGATGGAGTGGACCAAATTTTTGTGGGGCTTTAGAAAATTTCCATTGCACATTTGAATGACCGTTAGGCGCATTCACTTTGAATTATGTGCTATTGTTGAGCAACATTCAAACTAGAAGCAAGAGTAACTTCTATCACTTTAAAGTTCGACCTTGCCTCCCCCTGCCAGCGCCTGAAAAACCGAAGATACGTGCCACTTCCACCCTCCTTATCTGTAACTTGTTAGGTCGAAAAAGGTCTATATGTTTGTTAATGCTTTAAGAATCTTATCGAAAGTAATACTTCAAAAAAAGTAACACGTTCGAGTCTCAATACTGGCCGTACCAGTATTGAGATTCGAACCTGGACATGAACAACTACAACTTCAGAAGAAGCTGCAGAATATTGAGGAAAAGAATTCGATAGAATTCTCACCGTTTCATGCACTCGTTTCTTTCGTTTTCTTGTAATTCCGGCGAAGAATATATACAGTAATAATAATTAGAACTGTACTGAAGAATTCGTAGAGATATACGATCGTAACATGCATGATGAGTTGAATCTATCAAAATATGTATTAAGGGAGAATTGCTAAAGAAATCAAGGCTCTAATTAACGCCCCATCAATGTCGTTTACCGAAGGTATTTCCCAATATTTAGGATATTGGCGAGCTTCTGTTATGAATTTCACATCTTCGCCCACGATGAAAAATTTAATCACTGCAAATTTGGTGCCATTCGGTTATTTTTACCTAAGAAAAAAGCCCTAGGTCCTTATGAAGGTTGTGCTCACTAGTAGTCAAGTAGAAAGACAATTTGGCGCAGTGTTGCTCCGGGGGTAGCCCGTCAGATTCACGGATTTGCTCAGTTTTGGGTCTGAGCCTGTCTTCTGGGTTTGAAGAAGAAGAGGGAATCCGAGCTGCGTAAGCAATTTTCATTCGCTCCGGAATTCGTCCCTTTGCGTTAGGCTTCAGTCCTAGTGGCCTTCCGACAGACTGCTCCCCGGAGGCACATTGCGCCGATACTTTTTTTGGCGCTACCACAGGGTAGGGGAGCGCCTGCAGCGGTGACCCATTTGAAATCACGTCAAACATCCATTTTTTGTTGTGAGCATAACTAAACTCCGGCCAATTTATCAGCGATTTCCATTTTCCTCAGAGTTCGTGCCCTTTTCCAGTCAGCCTTGGTGGGTGTAACCGTACATATCTTCGCGATAGCGCCCTTTTTGGATATCTACCTGTGTCATTTTTCATGGTGATGACGTAGTTACTGTCGTGACAGCGCCACGACCTCGAGTAAAGGTGCTCCAAGGCAGCTGGTTAGAGGCAGGGCAAAATACCGGTTCAAACTCCGCGCCATCGGCACAGGACCTTGGTTGCCTGCGCCTTCAAACTGCGCGCGAACCGTAGCCACGTCACTTCGCCGCCATTGCATCATCCTGAGCGGTCGCCCTCTATTCGCCTCTCCGGTTATCGGCTTTCATCGCTGTTATTCTATTCCATCTTCACGCGATGACACCAGCTCGCCATATAATAGTTAGTTTGACTTTAGCTTATATATCCTTACCTAAATATTAGCTTCAGTCGCCTCGCCGGGATAACCTCTAGTAGTTACCTTACTTTCTTCCACTTAGAACTTAGTCTCAATATGGGAGTTAGCACCTTAGGTTCCTTCTTTGTATTTGGTTAGTATTCTCTAATAATAGTCAATCGTAGTCTCATCAACCGTAGTATTCTTCTCTTCTATTCTTGCAATAGGATTTACAAGATACAGATGCTTTTCGTGAACTCTTTCTAGTATGTATTTGTCTACTATTTGTGTAATGTTTATTCAGGCGATATGAAGAAGCGTAATATATAAGCCTATGACAGTTAACTCTAACACAGTATACGCCGCGCACATGTCGTTGCACGCATCTTCCCTTCAGAGGTGTTGTGGGCACCCACCGGAATCCCACGTTTTGCCGTGTCTCGTCGGATTCGCCGATGCGTACTACTCCACTGATCCGCCTGGCACGACAGTTACCCTCCCCTTCAAAAAGCCAGAAAGTGTCAGGGTGCAGACCATACACCACAAGTGACGACGGCCTCCAGAAAATGCAAATGTTTTTTGCCAATGAAATGATTAGCCTGTTGCAGTTGTATTCTATCAGTTGTCACTAATTACAACTATCATTTACCAAAAATCAGCTATCACTATGAACACTACTAACCAGATTTACTTGGAGGCCGTCGTCAGTTGTGGTGTTTGGTCTGCACCCGACACTTTCTCGCTTTTTGAAGGGAGGGTATCTTGCCGGCACACAAATCAGATTTGTTGTTAGAGATAGTGGATACAAATTATGTCAGGAAAATCGCTCCAGAATAGCTTTTTTAAATTCGTAACACTTCACCTGAACTGAGTCGCTTATGGGAATAAGCCCTGCTTCCGTGTTGATATATGTTAACTTAGTAATGAATACTGGTGATGACAGAGCGAGGGAAAGAATAATATCAGCTAATAAAATTATTCGTATCGCTTTAACGCTTGACAACTGAAAGTAGGAGATTTGTGCCTTCTTTCATTTATACATAACTTTCACCTTACCCCAGTTCCGCTCTGCCTACAGGTAGTGATCACGGTTGCGGAAGGGCGGTGCAGTTCTGATGACGCCATTGTTAAAAGGGCGGTAAGAGGCGGTCCCGACCACACCCACCAGCGCACTGAGGGTTCCAGTTCACAATGACTTCATCGAAACTGCATCGTGATCAGTGAATTCATGTTGAACTATTGTGCAGTTGTATCAGGTGCTACAGGGGAGCGGTCAACAGAATCGTCTCGTCGTCGCGCTGCCACTTGCGCGGGGTCGCGAGGCGGCAATTTTCCGATTAGCGCGGGATTTCTGGGTTTGAAGGTTGGTGCAGTCGATTGAAGTGGGATATTAAAGGACGGGCCTGTTTTGCGTACCTGTAACATTCAAGATCAAATGGCGCTAAGCAGGCCAAACAGGCCCGTTTCTGATATCCACTTCAATCAACTGCTCCAACCGTCAAATTCAGAAATCCCGTGCTCATCGGAAAATTGCCGCCTCGCGACGCCGCGCAAGTGACTGCACGCGGCACGACGAGACGATTCTGTTGACCGCTTCCCTGGCGAAACAGGAGTTCTTCGGAATTCATCGTACCGTCGTAAATGATCATGAAGAAAATATCACTGATTACTTCAGACGTTTTCTCGAGCATGAAATGAACGCAAGCGCCATGATATTATGTACCAACGTAATATCTACCCTTATATCACTTCCTGGTGGAAATCCCGTTCAAGAGAGGCCACTCCTTGCTATCTTGTCTTTACCTTGGGAGCACTCGTTTGGGCTCTCCGACACTAAGGATAAGATAATTTGTTAACGACTCATATAAAGTGTTTTTTTTTAATGAGAACGGGTATATGTCTCACATTCAACTCATCCTGTCCCATCCCTATCCAAGTTTTCACCAAGTCTCCACCCTGCACTTTTCCACCAAAGACCTCACTAATGGATGGCCTCCAACTTGTATTTAAACGTTTTCTTTCCACCGGACTCTGTAACATGGCATCCTATAAAGCTGAATTATTTATTACATAAATGGTATAGTACTTGTTGTTAAAATTTACTCGGTGAGCATTTAAAGCAAACCGAAAACGTGAATCTGTTGAAGGTAGCAGAAACGCAGCCAAAAAGTGTCTACCTACACTGAATACCACAGAGTACGCCATCCTTGTTAGAAACTCATACTCTGGTCCTGAAAGAAATTATGATGACAGTACTGATAACAAGTCTTATAACTGAGCGGCCAACCATCATCCTGGTTGAATTTCAGGATGGGTGCAAAACCCTCCATAGGGGTCGAAAGCGTCTTCATAAGCTCTATTCAGTCTTTCCTATGACAGCCCATGCTTCTCGTATTCCAATACAACCTCCGACCTACCTTTTCCATGCATCTCTATACGCTGACCACGAGAGCAGATCAACAATTGTTTTTGTTTGAAATAAAGAAGACAGAGGATACTTTTTCTAAGCTTCCACCTATCAACAGCCAGCCTTGAACATCGCGAGAAGTCCCTTCCTCACCAGAATACGGTGTCCATTTGAGTAAAAAAAGGCAAGGAGTTATGCAAGGTCTCGTAATGTGAACGAGGAACTCAGCCACTTTATTGCTACAACACTTTCGACAATTTTATATTCACACGTGTCTGCACGATTATACACTCTATATCTACTCGTATAATGTCTTTAGTATTATAACCAATGTGGAAAGCTAGGAATAGCACCGTAGCTACAAAATGTACGCATGTGGCGCAATCATACTTGTTCTTTTGCTCATAAGTGGAAGTGCTATTCCCAAGATTACTCAACAAGTTCATCTCCTTATCAGGTAACTCCCTTCTGACGCAAAAATTTCAGATGAGCACCACGAAGTGGACGCCCCTACAACAATATTCCACTAAAGCTCCACAGAACTGCCTGAGACAAGGTGAAATGCATTTGCCAATCCATCGTGATGGCAGATACGCTGATGTCACGCACCGCGACCGCGAACGCTAGCTGATTTTAGCGAATCGCTCGATTTGTGAAGTCTTACATCGGCTACATGCTGTGCATGCTGCCTCCAACAGAGGCGCGTCGAGTGCAGACCATACGCCACAAGCCACGACGGTCTCCAAGTGAGACTAGTTATTAGTGGTCCATAGTGATAGCCGATGGTTGGTAAATGATAGCTGTATTTAGTCACAACTGACAGAATACAACTGGAACCGGGTCATTATCTCAGTGGCAGAAAACATTGCATTTTGTGAAGGCCTTCGTCACCTGTGGTGTGTGGTCGACGTGCATCTGGTTTCCTCTAGCGGATGATACTAACCCTCGAGAGGTTTTGAAAATTAATCATTATAAACTGACCAAAATGCACTCTGTATTCGATGCGAGTGTACAACACCGCGGCGACATTAAGCATATCGAATATTCCTGAACATGCAGTTATTTTCAGAACTAGAATAATTTAGCAGTGACTCTACTTTTATTCAGTTTTCATCTACCATAATTCATGCGCTCATGTGAGCTGAGAATCCTTCTTGCTGCGGGTTCTTGTTTCCAGACCAGTGAGCTGTAAGCTTCACCTTGAACTAGTGAAGCGACTACAAAGACAGAAAAAATTGAGGTGACACACTGACATTGAAAAAAGGGACAACATGGAATTTCGAGCAGACGAAGCTTCGGGATAATTATTGCGTTGTTAATCCATCACAGTACTATGTACCACGAGGTAATCCCACCCACAAGTTTCATAGATTACAGAGCAGTAGGCGACACGCCTTTTCACTCTTACCGCCTATACCTATTCAAGCTATCGATATGAATTGCCCTCGGGACACCGTTCGTTCTGGGCACCTAATCGTGTATAAAATTTGGAACCACAGGTACCTTGATCCGAAAAATGGGCTTATGAAATCCGTTTCCGAAAGAATTTCTAGCACCCCCACCACAGAGTTCATCTGGTGGCGCCACCTTCGGGCAGAAGCTGGAAATTTTCTCATCTAGCGAATGGATAAAAGTCGCCATATCGGCAAGCGAATTTGACGTCTTGAGATTTCTTCGCCGCCTTATGATTCCTGCGCTGTGTCGCCGCATCTAGGCGCCATCGCCCAAAATGGTCTGACACTTTTGCCGAGTCGGATCAAGTATTCCTAGAGGCTAGTTCACTGTCAGATCCCCAAATAAATTTTAAGAAGAATCTAGAAGAAACAGCACGTCAAATGTGGGACTGTTTTTTAGAGTGAAATTCTCAAATAAAAATGAAGTTGCGATAAAAACTCAAGAAAATGGACATACCAGTGAAAACAAATATTCGAAAAAACCCCGAATGATAGCTTTCTTCCTTCGATGTCAGAATCACATAGATAATATAGCTATAGAAAGTGATACCAAAGCGCTGTAAACGAAAAATAGATCAACATCAACAATTATCTTCCCACAAACTATTCATATTCGATGAAGTTATGGCTCTGAAAAAAAAACTGTTTGTGGTGGGTCAAAAATTCAAGAGCAGTCGCGTTTGATAGAGAATATCTATGAGAATAATTAAGGTGAAAATAGGAAAAGAGCTGCTTCTCACAATCAACTAAGCCTTTTACATCACAAATTTGGCAAATTCCCAACAAAATTGGCGGCTGTCGCAAAGTACGGGAGCGTCCTTGAGGACCAAAACTAGAATAGGGCAGGGACACTAGAAAGAAAACCGCTCATGCACTTTGGAGTTCCTCCGGCTCTCGCCTGGAGCTTAGTCCTGATTCTAACGAAAAGGAGATGTTTTCACGCTGCTCTAAAACATTGCTATCCCGATGCTCCCGTAAAACTGTCTTCCTAAAAAAGCGCTTTCCAATTGGTATGCCCCACTGCTAAAGCCACTGCACCATAAAAAGTGTACGGAAATTACTATTCTGATGGGAAAGCACGTGACACACCGCAATTAGTGAAAGACGCTGATCTTTTGGTCCTCACTGCTAATGTTCGGCCATCTGCTCCTCAGTCTCGCAGACTAGCTCAGCGTCAAGAAAAATGAGGCCTTCAAAAGCATCATCGCTATGACGAGTCGATTTGTGACTGAATTTTTGTAACAAAATATGAGCAGTGGGCGAGCTTATGGAAGTTAAGAAAAAATGATTACGATTTCCCGAGAAACATCAGCGACACTAAGGTTTTCAGTTCACTGAGATGGAATCTTCTTTCTTCTTCTCCTTAGCGTTAGTCCCGCGCAGTCGCAGGGTCCGCTGTCTTTGTCAGTCGTCGCCACTTCGCTCTGTCTAGGGCATCTCCTGCAGTGGCCGTGATTTCACCTAGGTCCTTCTTGATCACATCCTTCCACCTCTTCTTTGGGGCTCCTCGCGGTCGCTTGCCTTGCACTTCGAAGTCCATCGCATTCCTTATCGGGTGGCCTTGCGGTCTTCTCAGCACATGTCCATACCACCGCAGTCGTTGCTCCCTCACCTTCAGCTGGACAGGGCAGTCTGCATGACCGCTCTGACATCCTCGTTCCTGACCCTGTCCAGTCGCGTCCAGCCGCAGGCCCACCTCAGCATCCTCATCTCAGCGGAGTGAAGCTGCCTTTCGTGATTCTTGTTCAGGGGCCAGCACTCGCTGCCGTATAGAGCATCGCAGGCCTTACCACTGTCGGTACACCTTCCCTTTGAGCGTTCTGGAGCACCTTCGATCGCAGAGGATTCCAGTGGACTCCCTCCATTTCATCCATGCCGCGTTGATCCTCCCCATTACTGCCTGGTCCACACTGCCGTCGGCCGCCAGATCACTCCCAAGGTATCGGAAGTCCTCTACTCTTTCGATGCTTTCACCATGCCCGTCCATGATCGGCTCTGCACCCTCTTCAGAACTCAGGAACTTGGTCTTCTTGACATTTAGCCGTAGTCCGCCTTCTGCCAGGACCTTCTGCCATTGCTGCACCTTGGCCTGTAGTTCCTCTCTACTATCCGCTATCAGGGCGATGTCGTCAGCGTAGAGGATGGTCTTTAGCGGTCCTTCCATGAGCCCCTTCACCAGGACATCTAGTGTCAGGAGGAAGAGGAACGGGCTCAGAGCCGACCCTTGGTGCACCCCAACCGTGATGTCCACTTCCTTCGTTAGGCCGTGTGGGGTGCGTATAGCTGCCTTCGCCCCATCGTACATATCCTTCACCAGCGAGACCAGGTGTTCTGGCACGTTCCGTTCCCTAAGCGCTCTCCATAGTACCGCTCGTGGTAGCCGGTCGAACGCCTTCTCCAGGTCGAGGAAGGCTAGGTAGCAAGGGTCGGCGCTTTTCTCGATACTTCTCCATCACTTGCCTTGCGATGAAGATGGCATCCGTTGTAGACCTTTCGGGCATGAACCCGAACTGTTCCTGGGAGATGGACCAGCTCCCGCAGTTCTCGAGTCGACCAGTCGCTCGTACAGCTTCATTGTATGAGCAGTCAACTTGATCCCGCGGTAGTTGGAGCAGTCCATCGCGTCACCCTTCTGCTTGAAGATGGGGACGATAGTGCTTGTTCTCCAGGCATCTGGCATCCTTCCTTCCGCAGTTATGTTGTTGAGGAATCGTGTGAGCCATCCTATCCCGTAGTCACCCAGCGCCTTCCATGCCTCGATTGGCACCCCATCTGGACCAACCGCCTTCCCAATCTTCATCCTCCCAAGTGCACACCTAACCTCATCCTCAGTCCAGAGTGCGATGGGACCAGCTGTGGCCTCTGCCCGTGAGTTGTTCTCGTGGGGGAACTCCTCGTTCAGAAGTGCACTGTAGTACTCTTCCCACCTCCTCTTGACTTCGGCTGGCTTCCTTAGGATGACACCATCTCTGCCTTTCACACTTTTCACCACCCTGATGTCTTGGGTAGCCCGATGCCGGGCTTTGGCCAGTCTGAAGACGAACTTCTCTGCGTTTCTGCTTTCCAACTTCTCGTACAAGGCGTCCATCTCCGTGTTCTTCGCCTTGGCTACGGCGGCCTTAGCGAGCCTCTTGCAACTCCTGTAGGTAGCGAGGTCTTCGGGGCTCCGGGTCTTCTGCCAGCGCTTGTATGCTTCCTTCTTCTGCTTCACGACTCGCTGGACCTCCTCGTTCCAGAACCACGCTGCCTTGTCTCCTCTGAATTCCACCTCGCGTCTCGCCCAGTACCTCCTTGGCACATCGCAGGATGGTCTCAGCCGTCTTGCTCCATGTTCGCTGTATTGGCCCGTTAGGATTTGGAGACCAACTTCCATTATCCTTCGTTTGAGGTCATCTTTCTCCGCTTGGTGCAACTTCCACCACCGGATTCTCCGCTCGGTTCTAACCCTTGTCTTCTTCGGGAGGTCCATGGCAATGTCTGCCAGGAGGGGCCTGTGCTGCGGAGCCAATTCCTCGCCAGGGAGTACCTTGATGTCTTTCACCGATCTCAGGGATGATCTTCTTACGAGCACATGGTCGATTTCCGTATGTCGTCCCTCCACTGCTGTAGGTGACCTTCTGAGTCTCCCTTTTCGCGAAGAACGTGCTGCAGATTGCCAGATCGTGGGCCGTAGCCAGGTCCAGGACCCTCTCTCCCTCGGCGTTCCTCACTCCTATCCCTCTACCTCCGTGCACCCTTTCCCGGCCTCTCTGTCACTGCCGACGTGGCCATTCAGATCACCTGCTATGGTAAGGTACGGTCAGATGAATCAGCTAAGATGAAGACAATATACGGTCGCTGAGGAGAGAGGATAGGCGAGAGAGCTTAGAAGAGGAGAAGGCGCAGACATTCCTCATTGCGAACAAGGAAATGGCTGATGCGGTCGACGCCACCGTGGTGGGGCTTTAGCTCTTGTTGCGAACGGGCCTCGAAACGGCGGACGTGTGACTTTTGTAGAGAACACTAGCCTCCCTTTTAAGAGGTTGTCTTATCGACTCACTGTGTATTACTTCAAGGCAGTGTTTTCAACGATTTTTGCTCTTTTTCCTCAATGGCGAGTCAATTAGCACCCACAACTTTGTTGTTGAAACTTGTTACTCTACTTATGCTATTACAGAAAGTGGCATTGAACGGAAGTTAATATACCCGGTAAGCCTGGCGTACATTGCACGTAAACAATAACAATGTATTTTTCAAAGTTGCCGGCCGATGTGAATTGGACGTAGAAAGAAGTTTTGAAGTTTATCGCAAAATGCCACACATCAAAAAATTATCAGAAAATGCTTCATTTTCACAAATTTATAACCACTCTACTGATATATGTATTCTGTACCTGTCGGACAACGTGAACTGATGCATTTCAAGAGGAGATGCTCCCTCATCGAGACTTATGCTTGTGCGTAGATGTCATTATATGCAACCGACAACTAGGTCGATTTCAGAAAACTGTTTACCTTTTTCAAAGCTCCGGCCCGATCAATTCCAATTGAACAGATGAAAATTCACACTTTCCTCGTGTGTTAGCTCGTTGGTGGGTCAGTCTTGCCACCATTAATGATTGCTCATAATATAAAGTGGGTGTGTTGAAGCACACACCATGGAATCGAATGTCGATGGTCAGGCAGCGGAGTGTCGATGCCAGAATTGATACAAAATGAAGACAGAGCAGAAGAAAATTGTTGATGAAGCCTAAAAACCTTCGAAACAAGGAAGGGGTGGGAACAGACGAGTTGTCCGTTTTGAATGCTCCACGTCTCGGCTAAATCGCGCGCATTCCTGTTAGCCGCTATACCGTAATCCACGCTGCGTATTATAGAGTGTGCGCTAAATAACTCGTCCAATGCTAAGATAAGTCGCCAAATGGACTTTCGTAGAGCCCTAGCGTCACTGTGGCGCATCTTCGAGCAGCGATAACGGGATATCTGTGCTAATGCCGATTACTCTATCCCATCCATTGGATAGATCTGGATAGATAGATGCCTTAATCCTGGAAATTTAGCACTGCACATGTTTGAGAATGCCTGCTCCTCGGGACAGCTAACAATACTGTTGAACTTTTCTCGAATATTTTTTCACGAAGTTGGTGTGCTGTAACTCGGCTATGATGATCGTATTATTCCGTACTGAAGCAATGACGAAGGAATGTGAGGAAGAAAATGGGAACAAATGATTGCCTACTTAGAATCATAACATTTTAACTGTGATGCTAACAGGGTTTGTTGTGATTGTACGAAGTAGCGGCACTCCACCGCGTGGGTGAGGAACCGCAGGTGTGAGCGGGAAACTACTCTTCTAAATTGTGCACACCTACTACACAAAATAAGACCACAATTGGCGATGGCTACAATTAGAATACAATTACAATTACATTACGTGTTTGTGTTTAGACATGTCTGTACAACAGTAGCCGCATACTGTATTGCTGGCTTCATAAAAACAATACCGTGGTGTGGTATAAACATGCAGAGTAGCATAATGAAGATTGCATTTAATAATGTATGTTTACAGCAGCCACCGATTGTCGTGCTCACTGAAGCAGCATCATGGTTTTTCATGAATAGATGCTGCATGAAAATTCCACCTTCTCACTGTCTGACGGCACGTCATCATCATAACAAGTGAAAAAAAACTGTGGGAACTGCAGAAATTCGTTCAAGATGCTTGAAAAACTTGTATGAGTGTCCTAAAGAACTCCTCACTCGCTTAAGAAGCTAGCGTTTTACGCACAGTTCCTTTTTTGGAAATTGTTCTGAGTCATCAATAGGGTGGAAATGGTGCTGCGTTTGGTCAGCTGCTAAAGTGCGATTAATCTGGACATTCCAAGCATAAGTCAATTGGGTCTTTCATCCCCAGGCTCGACTAGGCAACAGAATGACGCTGGGGACCACAGGAGTACTCGACAGGGGCCCGTGGCGCGGCGAGAAAGAAGAGACGCAGAGGGATCAGCGGACGAGTTGCAGTGTGATGTTGGACGTGCTGCGGAAAATTCAGTTTGGTCTGACGCCGAAGTATTGCATGGATACTTCAAAATAAGAGCTACTGCCTCTAGGAAGCTATCCATCGGTTATTGAAGGGATCATGTAGCAGCTTCAGGCTGAGGCAATTGCTGCAGGACTCATGAGATTGGCGACGGTGGCGGACGACTTCATATTTTGAAGACAGTAAGGCAGTGAAAGAGAACATTTTCCTGTTCACGGGAAAATTCTGCCGTGAAATTCCATCATCGGTGGCAGGGTCAACCGTCCGTTCGAACTGTTCGAACGAAGGGGTCGCATTTTGGTCGGAAGGGGGTCGCAATTTCGAGGACTGCCAGCCACAGGCGCGTGCGTGGCGTATCCGAGGGCAAGAATTGCTTGTGCAGACCGCATTAGATTCGATTTATTATGCACAGAGAGACAGTTTTAGGCAAATTACGGTGTTTTCTTGAGGAATAAAGAACAGTTGAATGCATCCCTATGAAAGGTTTGACTTCTCGGGGCTGAAAACAAAGTTCTTTGGAGACCTTTTCGCCGCACATTCTGCAGAAGTTGTAGAACCCCACTGCCCCATTTTATCGCCAACAAACTATCGCGTTAACTGCATTCAAGGACTAAACTTGGTCAGCAATATCAAGAAACTGAGTAGACGAATTGGATAAGACAAAACTCATAGCTTCTATTCCTCGCAAAAATTGAATGCGAGCGAAATTGGCCTTTCTGTCTGATTTTTGGTGCTAAGCATTGTTGTGGGAACTAAACAAGTGAAAAAATAAGCAGTGGAACTGATGTACGAAGCTGCGTATTATACCTGGTACTGTGTTTCATAAATACCCATAAAGACCTGCGAAAGTGGCGACTAAGCAAGTAAACATCGCTTAAGTAAGGGGTGAATTACCTTAGCAGTTTCATCTGCTGTCAATACAGAACTACTTTTCTACGAAATGTTTGAGATTCGCCCACGTGCAGCGCTGAAGGTGGATTTCCGCCATGCTTGAGCAAAGCAGTTTCAGCGCTATCGCAATACACGGGGACAGCCTAGAGAGCTAATCCTAGGACAAGGCAGGAACTACAGGAAAATAAAAATGGCCCACGCACCCTGAGTCTCTCCCCACTGCCAGACGCTGAGTCCCTTTTTATCATAAAAGAAGCACGTTTTGTGTGGTTGCAAGCACTATAAAAAAATTGCTTGTTTTTCTTCTGCCATACAGGTTGTTACGATGGAACTATTTATTCGGTCGACGTTTTGAACAACTCGTCGTCTTCAGGACCTGAAGTCGGTTCGAAGTTTTTTCCGCATCTATTCTATGCCCCGTATCTTGCGATAGCGCCACAGTTTCAAAAATAGGGACACTCTAATTGATAGAATCTAGCGCTATAGAAGGTGAGTGGTCATCAAGCATCCATGCTATGTGAGAATAGCTCGTGTTAGTGTAGAGCGAACCGATCCCTGTACTTAAACATGAATGCGAAGCATACAGCTGTCCAACCATTTGCTGTTTATTGTGAGTGCTGGGTTACAGTAAATGTGCAAAAAGAAGCTGCTATAAAGTTAGCGACATCCTCCTATGACAACGAAACAATGAAGCTTTCTCCAGTATAGGCGTAGTGAACCGACGGACACAGCGCTACATATCTCATCCTGAGATAGGATAGAAATGGCTAAAATCCAATTTGCTTTCCTAAGGAGAAATGTCTGAAGCACGTCGCGGGATACGTGTACATGAAAAGGAATATTTGTGTAAAAAAACTGCTTCGTGAAAAAAAAGCGGAAAAATTCTGCGGAATATTCCTATCTCCATCTGTGTGCTCGCGTCAATCGGCAATCCGTATGACCAGATTCGAGCGATAGGGCAACAGTTTTGAGTTTGGCCTGCATTGTCTACGTGCAGCTGATCTCGTGAGATGCTGAATATGGAAGGGAAAGGAGCATAATCGATCAGCTTAAACTTATTTAAATACGGCGAGAGACACAGTGCGACGAGATGGACGCAACAGGAGATGGCACTTCGCGATATTTGAAGAGGATGCGTCAGTAGCCCATGACGCTCCGGCATCCTGTTTATCTTTATAGGATGCTCTAGCGTTCAGTCGTGCCCTGCTTTAAGTCCACACTTCATAACGATTCCTCATCTCCATGCTAATAATGTGCTTTGCTACGAAAGAGTGCAGGTGATCGCCTGGAACTTTATTTTTTATTACTTTCGAGTTGCGGCTCGTGCAAATACTGAGGGCTAAGACGAAAAAAGGGTGCGTTCTCTGCCGGGTGTGGTACAACGGGTGCGTGTCTATGTAAGTGGGGCGCTCAGCTACGCAAGATCTAGCGATCAAATCCCTGAGCTGTGCACGGCCGGCAGACGCGCCAGGTCCCATCCTTGGGATAGTAAATTGCTTCATACTTGTGTGAAGGATAGAAAGACCTAATTGGTTTTTGTTAGCCCTCGCATGTCATTTTTTAACCTAAGATGCAGTCACAATTTCACTACAATACTGAATAGAAGTAGAATGCGTGGCGCATCTTGAAAAGGGTGGATCAGAGCCAAGTAAAATCATCCTTTTATACTTCAATCGACTTATGAAGCCAAGAGAAACAAAGAGGTGTTACATGGAAATGTTTTTTGTAAAAATGGGCCTTCCCTTTTCGATGAATGCTCTCATTTTATAGTCAGGCTCTTCAACATGGTCTTATTCTTGCTAGCAGAAACCTTTGCTGACATTTTTTTCCATGCCTGAATGTTTTTGAACCTTCAAACTCGGCGCTACCGTAACCTTGCTCAGTCAAATGCGTCATACGGTCCATCGCGTTTATTTCTTAATGATGATTTTCCTTTGTTGTCTCGTTCACTTCGCTATGTCTCTGCAGCTTTGGCCTACTGCACCTGGGTGCTGCTCGTTGATTAGCCGCAATCATACATACAATTTGCATATTTCATCCCTTGCTTTCGCTGACGGTGCCGCCATCAACGTCTCTACTTACATATTATTGCTATACCTAGAGATTGCCTACCGTAACTATTTGTCTTCTTTGAGCTCATTTGGTAGTTGTTCCTGTAAACAAACATGCATGAAACCCGGTAGAACGTGGACCGTTGTGGCACAGAAAAAAGCCAAATGATTAGGAAAGACTAGATTTGATCCATGCAGTGTGGTAATACAGGTCTGAACGGTCACACCGGTCCTCAACGTTTAGAAGTGGCAACTGCTAGGGCTAAAAAATATTACTCGGTAATTGGCCGTAATGTATTTGGCATTATGGTAGTAACAGGCAGCAACGGCGACCCGTCTAATACCGCTAGCCGCTCTATTCTGCCTGTTTGCGTTTTATGGAAACTGGGCGCCAACCGACCATCCCCTCCTTCCCCATGAGCACCCGATCATAATCGTTAGATTAACACTCGCAAAACGTGGCTACTCCAAGCGCCTTACGGCTCTAACTCTCGACTTCAACCAGGGAGGTCCTATCGTAGCTCACTTTTTCACAAGTTTTAGCGCCCTCCCTCATGAAATGTTTCATAAACTCTTCAAAACAATTTTGCCCAAGAAACTACTGTCGAGCGGAGTGGGGTATATCTTAGCAATATGAACGGAAAATTCACGACTTTCCCTGCAGCAACTTTCTCCACGCTGCTCAGTACGACCCCCCCCCATCTACTCAACCGTTGCTAGGTTGTAGCAAAATTAGGTTGGCCCTGCATCCAACCTCGTCTTGCTCTCTCTCACTGCATCTGTCCCCGACGCATAGCTCGCATGCCCCCTCATCGCGTTGAGTGCTCTGGTAACCTTCGTGACATACCATTTCTATCAGACACGCACCTCACACCCTCCACACAGGGTTTCGTCCTGTCGTCGCACTTTTCGAAAAGTTATTTGCGACCCCCTCCTTCAGAAACCTTCCTACAACCCCCCCCCCGTTGTCATCCGACCCTGCCTCACACACCATACACACTACATAGACACCACACAACGCACACTTAGCCACTTATAGTTAGCAAGAAGACAAGAAACATCCACTGCTGACTAAAGTGCCTTTAGATACTCACATTTCTGATACCAGTTGAGGCAGCAACTTCCTATGGCCACATTTTCCTCAATACCTTTTGTTTTCTTCGTTGTTGCAGGACACCTTACACCTTAATTCATTTTTAAGCACCATAGCTCAAATCTATGCTAAAATGGAATGTTTTATTGACATCGGATCAAATGGAGCAGCAGTCTTGAGGACGGATCAAGTTGTTGCCTTCTATCCGTGTTGAGTTTGACGTGTGGTGTTTGACATAGTTTGACGGAAAGCAACAGCAGTCAAGTTCTAAATAGAACTATTAAAAGTCTGATATACCAGAACATCATGAGAATTCCTCGCGCAGAGTCAACAAAATCCACAAAACTGCGCAGATGAACTCAGAGGCTAAAAATTTAACCGTAAATTGTAGGGTATGGGCTACTGAATAATGTATGTATGGGGAATTGAAGAAGCTACCGCTTACCGTGGCACGAATTATAACCTTCTTTCCAAACCATCGTTCAGAGATTTCAGTCCTCAACTTCCCGCTCAGTAATACGATACTGTAGGTGTTGATCGTTATAATTATGCTGTATAAGAAGAAGTACTGAAAAAAAACATACTGGACTAATGGCGTAAAGCAAATGCAATATCTCACCCATAATTGTACGATGAATATCATACGCAAAGGAAAAAAATTATGTGGGCAAAACCACAAAATTCTTGTGGGATTGAAGGAGGAATTCACGGGTGGGGATCAAAGAAGGGGGAGTTACATAGTGGGAAGACAGGCGACCTCCTGAGGGTGCTGACCGACGCGCAATTGGCAGCGAAAGATTTGACCTCGGCGATCTAGCATGGCTCACTCTTGGCGCGGTTGGCGGGGTACGCCCACCGACTATCTAATCACTCGCCGCAGGTCTATACGTGGCGAGTGATTAGATAGCAGAGAGAGCGTAGTGTTGAAGAGGGCACAGCGATGAGAGTCGCATCAATGCGCAAATCAACGGGCAAGGAAGGGGTCCCATTTCTCGGGTTTCGGGCCGTTTCAAATGGTTTCTTCTTCATCCTGCTCCACTGACCACCTCTACCCTTATTTCCAATGAGCTAACTTTTCATCGTGAATTGTGCCTTTAGGTTTCCTCAGTGCCCCTTTTTCTTCTAACTAATGCTCCAATTGTTCCGAGTAATGGCACGTGGCGATGCTCCCTACGCGCACGTCCGGAGATCGAATCCTGGGTCGTGCGTCGTCCAGGCCAATCAAGCTTTCCATCCCTCCGGGGTCGGTTAATTGGTACCAGACTTGTCTGGGAGGATAAAAACACTGACTTGAACATCGGCTGGCCCCGCAAGTCATTGTATAGGCCACATCGCATTCAAATGCCACTGCGAATGTACAAATGGAAGTAGAATGTGCCGCCTCCCACCAAGGGACTGATCAAAAGGTGGCCGAACAACTTTTGTGTGAGGTGAAGCTTCTTAGAGCGGAGGGTGGTGATGCCTGTGAGGAATGAATGAATGGGTTAGAACTAAGTTTGTGTATCATTGGTAAACAATAATAAGTAGAGTGCGAAAAATGAGCTTTCAAAGAATTCCAGGGTATTACCGGATTTTTTAACCTAGTAACGCCGTTGCAGGATTCTATGTCGAAGCAATAATGGAAAAAATTTTGTCTACGAAAAAGCAGAATACAAATTCTTCAGTGGTCGATATTTGCAAGTAAAATACCCGCAAAACGCTCATTTCATTAGGTATGCGTTACAATGAGCAGAGCATTCATGAAAAGGTAATTTCATATTCGAGTTGAAATTCGAGCGAAACTATAAGGTAAACAGCAACTTTATTGGCACTATTCAACTATTACAACCCCAAAATCTCAAAATTTTATTTTTCGTCGAAACTTTGTCTATAGGGGTAATTCGGTGCCCTGATTACGAAAATGACATTCATTTTCAACGGGGGCGCCATCTGGCGCCAGGTGGCGTCACCTTGTCACGACAGTTGTTTTCACCAAACTCGATGTAAACTTCTGGGTAGGGGTAATTTGGTGTCCAGATTACGAATATGACATTCATTCTTGGCGCTAGCTCCATTTAGCGCTTTAATCTCTTCGTCTGCGCCCTCCTAGTGACTAGATCGCGATCAGGACTAAGCTTTAGGAGAGAGGAAAGATATCAGTGAGTGAGCCCCCTACCCTGTGATCTCACACGCTCCATCTTCGTCACACGGTGCCTGATTCACTCATTCCGAGTCTCCCTATCCCCTAAGCTTAGTCCCAAGGCGCTATGTATAGGTGAGAGAGCCCAGAAAAGCGGGAAGTATGCGGTAAACAGCGGTAATGTCAAAAACGAATGTCATATTCGTAATCAGGACATCAAATAACCCCTATACAGAACTTTACACCGAATTTGGTGAAAACATGTGTCGTGACAAGGTGGCGCCAACTGGCGCCAGATGGCGCCACCGCCAAAAATGAATGTCATTTTCGTAATCAGGGCACCGAATTACCCCTATAGAGGAAGTTTCGACGAAAAATAAAATTTTGAGATTTTGGGGTTGTAATAGTTGAATAGTGCCCATTTATTTATTTACTCGTTTATTTGTTCACTTTGATATAGGGCGGGCAATAATGCTGGACAAAAATTAATGACGCTAACAAAAGAGTTTTAATAACGCAATCATCGGCATGCTGCCTTGCTTACCTGTTCACTGGCCCATAGCAGAAAACCAGTGAATTGAAAACCCGTAACGAATGCAGTGTTGTTCACTGAATCCATCACGCTCAGCAAAACGCTTATAGCCGTTAGAGCGATGAGCCCCTGAATGAGGTAGTAAGTCAAAAACACAAACAGAAAACCAATAAGGCTAAATTTCTTCGAGAGAAGCCTAATTGAGAGGTTGCAATGTTTAGATGGAATGGACAAAATTTTTGTGAGGTTTTAGAAGATTTCTATTGCACATTGAATGACCGCTGGCGCATTCGCTTTGAATTATGCGCTATGTTGAGCAACATTCAAACTAAAAGTGGGAATAAGTTTTATTTCTTTGAAGTTCGATCTTGACCTTCGTCAGAGCCTGAAAAACCGAAGGTGGGAACTACCTCTGTGGCTTTCTAGGTCAAAAAGGTCTATTGTTATCTTTGCTAATGCGCTGCAAAACTACCTGGAAGTGCCTAAGGCCATACCAGAATTTACTAAGATTCGAATGTGGACATAAACAAATACAACTTCAGAAGAAGCTACAGAATGTTAAGCTACAGAGGAGTCGATAGGATTTTGAATTTCTCACCGTATCTTGTACTCGTTTCTTTGTTTTCTTGTAATTCCGGCGAAGAATAAATACAGTAATAATAATTAGAACTGTACTGAAGAATTCGTAGAGATATACGATAGTAACATGCATGATGAGTTGAATCTATCAAAATATGTATTAAGGGAGAATTGCTAAAGAAATCAAGGCTCCAATTAACGTCCCATAAATATCGTTTACTGAAGGTGTTTCTATAAATATTTAGAATTTTGGAGAGCAGGCCACGCTTCTGTTATGAATTTCACATCTTCGCCCACAATGAAAAATTTAATCACTGCAAATCCGGGTATTATGAGCTATTCAGTCATTTTTATCTAAGAAAAAAGCCTTAGGTCCTTATGAAGGTTGTGTGCACTAGTAGTCAAGTTGGGAAGATACATACTTTGGCGCAGTGTGGCTCTAAAGGGAGGGGGGAGGGAGATAAGCCGTTTAGACAGAGTGAGCACCCGAAGTAAGGCGTGAATTACGACGTTCCTGCCGTAGTCACGTACAATGCGCGTCGCATCGACGCGATTTCCGCAATGACAATCCTATAGGTTATGCTCACAATGAGGCTACCCCCGCTGGGCAGCAATCCAAAAATGGATGAGCGTCGCAGCGTTCGCCTCGCCGCTCACGCGAGCGATGCTGAGCGCGCGCTTCGCGCGGAGGCTAGGTTATCCCCAGGTGCCGCGCTAGACTAGGCGCGATGTACCTAGTTGTGCTGGTCACGGCGGGGGGTCGTACTCTGGAATCGAATAAACAGAACATTGGCATACTGCACTGGATTAGGACAGGATAGAAGGTAAATAGACGGTATAGCGCAGCAGAAAATGAAAACATCCAAAAAAAAAACATGATATTAAATTTTCTTTGCAGGTTCAGTCGCTCCATTCCTCCACCTTAATGAGAAGGGCGTATTTGAAGGCAGTACAAAGAATGAAAGTGCATCCCCGCAAAGAAGAGTGGCCACACAAATAATGTGCGCCACGCGCCTGCAATGGCAACCTGTCCCTGCTGCTTTCACTCGCTCCGGTCTCCCATATAATTACTCCTGGAATGACCGCTGTTATAGGTTTTAATTGCAGACGAAACCGGACTGTCGGAAAAACGAAACAACCGTGAAGAAAAAGCGCTGGGCAAATGAAGTTGTTTTTTAGGTTACAGGAATAGCACAACACACTATGTCTACTACAATACAGTTTCGTTCGAAGGTCCCCATCATATAACACCTTTCAATCGATTCTGCAACTGTGAGTGGAGGAGGGATGCATGGCTTATACCAATACCAAATCGGATGATGACGATTGCTCCTATTCTTATTGTTTGCGTTCAAAGATATTGTTCTAGACACATTCCGAGTGTTGCCAACGAGTCACACTTGCAATGGTGAAGTGAGGGAGCGGATTTCCAGGTGGCCGAGTCCGACCTCGATAGAT
>MU869658.1:54698-77600 GCA_036418205.1 Ostertagia ostertagi | reverse complement strand
CACACACAACACACACACACACACCACACCACACACACACACACACACACACACACCACACACACACACACACACACACACACACCACACACACACACACACACACACACACACACACACACACACACACACCACACACACACACACACACACACACACCACACACACACACACCACACACACACACACCACACACACACCACACACACACACACACACACCACACACACACACACACCACACACACCACACACACACACACACACACACACCACACACACACACACACACACACACACCACACACACACACACACCACACACACACACACACACACACACCACACACACACACACACACACACACACACACACACACACACACACACACACACACACACACACACACACACACACACACACACACACACCACACACACACACCACACACACAACACACACACACACACACACACACACACACACACACACACACACACACACACACACCACACACACACACCACACACACACACACCACACACACACACACACACACACACACACACACACACACACCACACACACACACCACACACACACACACACCACACACACACACCACACACACACACACACCACACACACACACACACACACACACCACACACACACACCACACACACACACACACACACACACACACACACACACACCACACACACACACACACACAAAGTATAGCGCTTTATATAATAGAAGGATACCTGAGTGGAGAATCCAATGTATCTACTGATCAATCACGAAGGGCCCAACGTAGTTGATTTTGTTCACCTTCCAACCTTCCTATCAGCTCAGTCGTACCACTAAAATCATCCTCCATCTGTGCCTCCATTCAGCCCCATATCCCATGGTCAGAGCCAAAACCCACTGTTCCTGCAAAGGGCGCAACGAAATGGTGATAGCCACGTTCTTACCCTCCTCAGGAGGATAAAGGATAAAGCATTTGCCGTTGATCAATCCCTTTTTGGGATGCGGCACGCATTCTACTTCCATTTGTACATTCGTAGTGGCGTTTGAATGCGATGTGGCCTATACAATGACTTGCGGGGGCCAGCCGATGTACAAGTCAGTTTTTTCCTCCCAGACAAGTCTGGTACCAATTAACCGACCCCGGAGGGATGGAAGGCTTGGTTGGCCCGGGCGACTCGACCCAGGATTGTGAGTGTGCCGGAAGCGCTTCGCCAAGGTACAACGCTTGGCACTTGCCACCACACCACTTCCGCCCCTTTACCCTCCTTACCACTTCTTATCAGTAGCTATCACTCATCAGTAGATCACCAATCATCTGTGCCCTTGTCCAACCCCCTACCAGAGTCAACCGTGCGTTGCGCAGTTCTCAACGGCCACGTTGCGCAGTTTCGCCCGATTAGACACGTTCTCTCGCGCGAACATTCACACTCGCATGCTCGAGCCGTCTGTGTCTCCGCCCATACAGCGTGCGTTGAGGATCTCTCAACGTGCCGTTGCGAACTGCGCAACGCAGGGTTGACTCTGCCCCCTACAGCCCTTATGAGAACAACGATCGGGGACTACCACTGCTACAACACATTCCATGATTTCGTACGACACACAGACTCACGGCAACAGACAGTTAGGCGATTTTATACATAGTGATATTTTATTTATATTTCCACTTATTGAAATTACGCTTTTGCTGACCCCTCTGGAGAGTTCGCGTGTCCTATAAACTGAATTTGTAAGCCTCCTGTAGGTTCAAGGGATGGCGGCTGGTTCAGCTTCATGATTATCAAGATCATTCGAAGATTGTTTCGCATGGGCATGTCTCATAAACCTGGTCCCGATAAGGAAGTGACCTTTGTGAATTTGCGGATTTTTCGGGTCTCAGAATACCTTTGACTTCTATGGCTAGTGGATGCGATGTAATGCTACCACGCCAACGATTCTGTAGGATAGATATCTTTTGTAGTGTTCTCTCATACATTATTAACCATTGCGCTTTATTTGTTCACGTTTAGTGCTTCCTATGACATTCAATAGTTCATACGACCCATTTCGATAACATAAAAAATGATCCAAGAAATAAGTATAACTCTTGGAACATTCAACGATGAGCCAAAGAAAGACAGAAGCACGAACTGAGATGTGAGAACAACCCATTGACAAACATCTCATGCCCTACAATAGGCGACAAACAAAAGATTTACTGGACTACATGTCAGCAACTCCAATCAATAAATTCCGAAAAGAGCCGATGCAAGTATGCCATTTTGAGCGAGCATCATGGTGATAAATCGGATGAAGAAATGCGCAAATAAATCAAAGTAAAAAAATGAACCTAGAAAATCTCAGGTAAGCTTGAGTCAAACAACAAAACCCTCCTAGCTTCTGTTCTCTTCATAGGAGACAATATCATCCTTGCTTTCCCACGTTGTCACGGATGGATTTCGAGCACTGCAATTCACACAAGCGAACCGCACCACAGCCGCAGTTCCGACCCCTTTCAACTGCGTCTTGTCCAATTTTCGTCCACATTCAGGACAAAAACGAAACAGCTTCAGGAGCCTTTCTCCTTTGACAAGGAAGTACCTCTGCAAATCACCTGCATCCGTCTCTCCAATGTCTTTCGGTCCTACGTAGTAGCTGCTTTTCGGAACGCTGCCACATGGTTCGACTGTCAATCCCTGAAATCATTTTCATCGACACTGCAATTGACGTGTACTAGAAATAAGCCTTATTGTTCATAGCAGAAGCCACATCATGGTCAGGCGCAACCTATATCATGCCGGAGACCGGAAAAAAGGAGACAGCCTACTCAAATCCACCTGAATTTTGCTTTCCTATGTGACGCTTATATAAACTTTGCTGTATGACTGACAGACCTCCTCTTGCTGGCCATCAGGCCCCCCGAATCTGTTCCGTGGTACCTCTAGAGTACGGTGAATATCGGTCGAGGAAATCCTTGACAGGAGGGGTCGTATTTGTCAGGAGTGGGTCATGTGGGGTCGTACTCATTGGGGTCAGTAACGTCAGATAGGAGAGAGAGGGTGTAGCGCAGCAGAAAACAAGGATATGTGAGAAAACATGAGATAAAATATTCTTTGCAGGTCCAGTCGCTCCATTCCTTTACCTTTATGATTTATGAGAAGGACGTATTTGAAAGCAGTACAAGGAATGAAAGTGCATCTCGCAATGTGTACACGCGCTTATCTAGGCTCGCTCTCTCGCCCTTAATACCTCGCTGAAAATGAGGCAGTTGTTAGGGAGCTGTCGCAAACCGGCAAGAGTTCTGGAAAGACCATGGGCGAATGAAGCTGTTCCTTAGGTTAGGAGTTACGAAATGTGTTTACTACAATACAGTTTCTGTCAACAGGTCATCATCATATGTGTAACACCTTTCAATAGATTCTACAACTTGAGTGGAGGTCGGATGCATGGCCTATACTGAGACGAGATCGGACGATGACGATTGCCAGTTTCTTGTCGCTTACGTTGGGAGAATTTATTCTAGACACATTTCGAGCGCTGTCAACAAATTACATTTGCAATGGTGAAGAAGGGAGCGGTTTTTGAGCGGCCAGGAATCATCTTGATAGATCCTCGACGCAAATGTATCTCCTCAACTAGAGAATGTAGAAGGAAGCTGAAACATACTGTTTAGAAAGTACGCAAACCTTCCGCTTTCCAAAACTTCTTTGCTTTCCAGCGGTTCTTGCCCATAATAGAGAGAGATATTGCCTTTTAACAACATTGACGACATTGAGACGCGGTAACGCGTCTCACTTTCGTCGAATGTTTGTTCAAATATGCTCCAGTTTAGAAGAAGTTTTCCAAGCTCACCGAAACCGGCGGCTTGGTTCATTAATAGTTTTCATGCTATTCTCATGAACACGTCAATAAAAAAGGGTAGTGAAAGTAAATGCAAATCTAAAGAGACAGAAAAATACATGTTTCACTTGGTATAACCACATCAAAAGAGCTTTTGGCATCCACTACAGATAAAATGACTAAAATTTCCTTTTTCATTACCATTACATGTTCTTTAATCGGAACTTCGTCACTATATACTCTATTACCTTCTACGCATTGACTGTTACTGAGATGTTTTTGTACCACTGGTGCTTTAAAAAGTTATCAATAAAAATTCACGGATCCGAGGTGCGGCGGTCGCACTCGCAAAATCGGCCCGGTCCCACACGGCCAAAAAAGCCAAAACGCGCGCGGTCGTCAATGTGTTAATGGCAAAGAGTCGCTCGAAAAATTCCGCATCCTCGACACTCCCTCAACAAAATTTGAGAGACTCTATCTCTTCGAGTGTAAAGCTTTTAGATCAATTTCAATATTGCCCCACTAGTAGCAAATCCAGCTCTATCCAATCCTACCACATACTGCTCCAAAAACTGTATAAATGGTTACGGAATAGAGCCTTTTCATTCGATTGTATTAGGTACCGGATATCTTAGTGTCGCTTTTCTGAGTTCAGGAAGTTTTGGGGCCGATTACTATGGAAAATCAATATCTCAGAAAGTCCTTTTTGCTCATTAATACTGCGAAAATATGTTGCTTATTGTTTTCTATTGTTGGTTCACAATTTAACTTCCCAATTTTTTATTTTTTTTTTGAAAATTCCTGGGTCCAGTGTGCAAATTCGCATGTGTGTACCAAATGCTTCAAAATTCTTGCTGAGAGCTACAACTTCCGCCCACCAAACCAAGCATTGCATTTGTTGGAGGGAATACTACCATTTAAAATGCTCATCGGTTTTTCACAGTTTTCTCAAAAGACAGTGAAGTCTTTGAAGTGATGCCCGCAATCGTCGTCAAAAAGGCTGGCTATAGTTACTCTCGCCTTCAAATGAACAGAAATTGTGCAACTGCAGAAATTGACGTGGCATTAACGTGGCATCGAATCAAGGAACATCTTTGAGCACACGTGATGTCACCTTTTCATCGAGAATTTAAAGCCACGTCAATTTCTGCAATTGCACAATTTCTGGTTATTTGAAGGCGAGGGTAATCAGTCGAGACGGGGCTGCACCAGTCTTGTGCTGAAATGGTAGGACACCTTAGCAGTGACTGATCGATGGATGCACAAACGCTCTAACGAAGTTGATTGCACAAGAAATTCTAATAAATGTGCTCATCTGCTACTCACGTGTGCTCAAAAAGGGTGCGTTTTTGACCCATGTGGCAAAAAAGACTCCGGGAAAAATTGTCCAGTTGAGCTGGTAAGTTATAACTTTCCACCATACAGTGCAGACCCTACTCTAACTAACTGTATACTTCTTTTGTCCAGGCCTAACTTTTAGCAAGTGAGAGGGATGATTTGTCAGATGATGTCAAAACCGACCTACCTCTCTTTTTCGACTCAAAAATTCCTAGCTTTAATCGTACGAGGTTTCCACTCATACTGGTAAATGGGAAAGTGCTAATGAGTCATTCGATGAATATGCTGTCTTAATTCCCCGGATTTTGTGATTAAATTTTGGTGGTCCGAAACTCGTGGTGAAAAACGACACTAACAAGGTAGGTCTTTCAGGAACATGGAACGTTTTTTCAAAATGATTTCTGTTTGTTGCAGAGCTTATGTGAGGAACACGGAGCCATGATCCATTTTTCCTGAACGCCCCTAGGAACGTCAAAACAGTGGTGAACAGATGGTCCAGAGTTCGATCCCCGGTGATGACTAATTTTTGCAATTCACGTTGGCGACCTCCAAATTGGCACGCCAAATGGCGCCATTGTCGAGAGTAGATGTCACTGTCGGGTATCCTATCCTAATCTCCGTAGTCGCGAACTATCCCAATCTCCGTAGTCGCGAACTATGAACGCGGCCTTAGGATAGTAGGCGACAGGATACTAGGATAGTACTAGAGTAGAGTAGGAGATTGCGCTGACAAGATTGGATACGTATCGATTGAAATCGCTGGAGAGAGTAGTAGATTGGGCGACTTCAAGCGAATAGATCAATACATATCTAATCTTGTCAGCGCACTATCCTAATCTACTACTATCCTAATCTCCTACTCTACTATCCTACTATCGTAATATCGCAATCTACTACTCTCCGGCGATTTCAATCGATACGTATCTAATCTTGTCAGCGCAATCTCCTACTCTACTACTATCCTCTACTACTATCCTAATCTCCCCGTCAATACATATGTTTTTCATTGTCGCGTACTATCCTAATCTCCGGAGTCGCGAACTATGAACGCGGCCCAACTTTTCGATGGTAACATCAGTCAGATCCGTTCAAAGCATGCATGCCGCCTGATATAGGAACCCGACAATGCTCAGCTCTACTGAAGCCTACTTCGCCACGCGGTAGCGAGCTGAGCCCGACTGGCTATATATAGTAGGATTAAGAACCTGATTTATAATAGATGTCACATCATCGCCAGGCTCAGCTTTGATCGTGCCGACGTCTCCTTCAGAATTCGTTGCAGCCTCCTTCGAATCCGCCTGAATTTTGCCTTGTTACGTGAAGTTTATACAATCTTTGCTATATGATCGACAGACCTCCTCTTCGTGGCAATCAGGCCACAAATCTGTTCCATAGTATCTCTTCAAAGCCTCATTTATAAACGTCCACACGTCTCGAGCAGTAATAACACCAGCGCCCTTGAAAATTCACTCTTGACAATTCAATGTGTTGAGCTAGAACCACACAAGTAAACCCTACATTGCTCACTGCGTTGATCGCTTCAACAAGATGTGGTGGAATATCTGCAGTGCTCACGTATGCGATAGTTTTTCCTTCACTTGGGTCATAGAAACTCGTAATGCGCCTCCCACTAAGGACCAATTCAGCACATAGATATTGAGCCTGCTCGTAATAATTTTGATTCACAGTAACGCAGTTCCTCACAGGAACCTATGTCAAACTTACCGCTTGCATTACATGTGAGTGACAGATAAATGTCATGTTCTTGCTGATATTTTTTAGCACGATGTTGAAATTTGCCCTCTCAACGGCCCCGAGCAGCGAGAGGGACGCGACCAATATCACCTTCGGATTCCTTGATGTCGGACACAACCGTTTCATTGTCTTCATATTGGCAACATGTCCACAGATATAACAAGTTCTTCTCATTTTCCATAAGCAGCCTGAACTTTGGAATACACCGTGTTTCATTTATAAAATTCAAGGAACATCAAAGGCAAGCTGATTTCGAATTACACGAGTAGCAAGGCAGCCAAGATGCCGAACTGAACCTTCACAAAAACTTTTTCAGACAATTCTAAAAGAACTCGGTAAACCCGTTAAAGGGACAGGTGCTATCAGCTCTCAAGAGAAATTCTTTCTTTGATCGAACTAGCAGGACTCCTATTCAAGGAGATGGTGGTACTGTCACAATTCAAAAGAGCGCGGCAAAGGAGCCAGATGTTTTGCTTGACCGCTGCGACATTCTTTCATTCACAGCATATGTGGCTCTGCGAACTCTCGCGCATACTCTCTCGCGTTTTCCCTCTCCTCGCAGCGATGTCTCTCCGTCATAGGCCGATGTCATAGTTTGCGAATCGAGCGATTCGCTAGTGAATCGCAAGATCCGAGCGTTGCGCCAGCGAATCGAACGATGTACCAGCGAGTCGAACTAGGTACCAGCGACTCAATAGTGGCGGGACCCAACGTTAAAGGAAGCCCGCCACTTTCGAACAGTGTCACGTGACAGTGGACCCTTTTGAAAGTGGCGGGACTTGACAGTGGACACTGTTTGAAAGTGGCGGGCTCCTTTGAACGTTGGGTCCTCACTACTAAGTCGCTGTCGGTTAACCGTTCGATTGCGCTGGCTGTAAGCGCTCGATATAGGGTTGCGTCGCATTCGCTAAACTATGACGTAGGCCATACCAAATATCGTACGTGCAAGAGGAATTTTCAGTCATGTATCCTCGCGATGAAGTTGCGTCTTTGTGTCTCAGCTAACTTTACTCCCTTACTCCTCCTTGCTTTCTGTGTCTAATTTCAACAAACAACATAATCTAATACATCGCTACCCTGCGTCCTCTTTATAAAAAGGAACATGTAAAAATGTATGACAGCGTCAATGCACTGCTAAGGGATAACTCAACGCTCTCTGCGAGACTGCTTGTTTAGATTGGCGGCAGAAGCTAAGGAAATTTAGTGACTGAAAGCGCCCTGACTCCATCTGACAGGTAGCAGTAATGTAAAGGCAACCCGAATAAGTATTGACCACGAAGCCTGTCAATTCCCGCTTGAAAAAAACAGCAACAGTGCAATGAAGACGTGAACTCAAAAACCTATGACGGAAAAGCCAATAACGTGTCAGACTGATGAGACTGAGTGAATTGAAACTGCATCGGGATAATCCTCTACGACTCCCCCGCCAAACGACATATTTGGTGTGACAGCCGCCTTAGCCTTCGATATTTACAGTGGTGGCGAGTACTGATCCTTTTGGGCGGGACTTGATCCAATACTTTAACGCCCAACGTCTTGATGACGCGTTTCGAGGTGCAAAAGTCGCATGACCTCTGCGGTGCGTCCCTACCAGTGGCCTTGTCCCCACTGAGAGGGACGTGTTAATTTTCAATAAGCGTTAGTGTCCCTCTGCCTGATGGTTGATTTGTGAATTTGTGCTTGTACTAATTAAATCACCGTTAAATTTTTCTACACCGACCACGACTACCTGCGTGTGTCTGTGTCTCGCGCGTCCTTTTCTGTGCAGCCCTCGTCTTTGACCTCTATTGCTATCTTTCCTGCACGCCTCGTCTTGAACTCCATTCTATTCTATCTTATCCACACCCAGTGTCTCTTCACGAGCCGCTCGGCTATTCGACTGCCAAGCGCTCTTATTCATGTTTTGCGCATTTTCTACCCTTTTCTTCTGTACTAGCAAACCTTCAATTTCATTTTCGAGTGAAATCACTCCACCTTAGTGATCTGGAGAGCGTCTTTGGAAGCAGCTCTTCCGATAAGCTAACTCGTAAAGTATTACTTACGAGGTTCCAAATGAAAAAAGGGAAACAATCAAAAGCCGAGAAATGAGGCCGTTCGCCTGTTGCTTTGGAAGCGGATGAGTTTACTGGAGTTCAAGCTGAAGCTGACAGGCGCTACTCCGCGTGTTGATTTTGAAAGTGAAAGGCATCACGACTACGGCAACTGATAACCAATTGCTACTTCGATGACGGTGTGACAAAGCATTTACATTGAAAATCGAGTGATGGTGGTAGCGACTCCATTCTCAGACCATTGCCGTTACCCTACTTTGCATGTGCCGAGGGTGGGCGCGTCTTGAAATTTTGAGGAGTTCTGAAGCACCTTCGGCACCTTCTCATGCCCTTTATTGAGCGCCATTCAATGCGGAAGCACCACCTAATCCCACTCCGGTCCATCTGAGGGAAGTGAATCAAGGAGGTGCCGAGTGTTTGTCGATTTGGGAGACTGGGAAGGTGCATAATCCGGACCAAAAGTTTTACCGTTTTTGAAATACCAGTTTTGTCATCCAGCAACCAACGCGACTTCAGCGCGCTTTCCACACTTGTGAGGTCAACATCTCGAGGATGGAACGTGATGTGATTTCGGGATATACCGTGATTGTGCCTTATAGATGAACAACGAATGTTACAAAATACTTTCAGCGATTTTCAATACATGAAGGAATACAAAATAAAGAATTTTGATCAAAATGACGTGAATTCCAGATGAAGGAGCAAATTATTCAATTTCGGCGCAGCTGCAGTCAAAAGCATTTTCACCTTGATTGTTTCAACTGGAAAACTTATCTTGTCATCCAGTTTCATCTACCATCTAGCACTCCTTTCACTTGCATTTCTATAGAAATGAAAAGAAGAAGAGAAATTGAATGAATCAGAAACTCCAGAAGCTCAGAAAATTTTGTCAGAAACAGGAATATGTGAAGGCGTCAGCGTTCTCTATTCGTTTATCGTTCACAAAGTAATGTCTGTTTGAACAAGTTCGGCTCTGTCGTTTATCTATTAGGTTGTCTTCAACAAAGTAGAGGTCGCGTTCTCTTTCAAGGTGTAAAGGAATTGTGCCCCTCGCTAAATTCCACCAAGGTTTTAGCATTACGGCGGAATTTCGTTACCATAGTTACAACATCGGGAAGAGAACCTTGTTCTGTCTCTACAATAAACTCTGTTTATCTTTCCTTTCTTTACTCCTTGTGAGTTTTTTGGAATTCTAGGTGCCTGCAAAATAATCGACAAAAAATGCCAAACGCTAACTTTGCCGAAATATCTGTGTTCCAATTGACGTAATCAGTCAGTGATTCACCAATCACTTGATGCGACAACCCTTCTCTAAAAACGACCTATTAGACTTTCCAACAGTCGCGGATGCTCCTTTTTCTATTGACTTTGGCTTGTTTTAAACACCTTCCGGCTCCGTCCGTGACATCACATGTGTGTCTAGGAGACGCTTGCAAAGAGCTGATTTTTCCAAGAGTTTGGTTTTTCGATAAAATATTTTATGTTGTTACATACCTATGTAACAGACTCATGCCATATGTATGAAAAAACCTAGACTTTAGGTTTAATCTAGGTTCTAAAATAACCAAAGAGTAAATGGACTTCCACTTTGGGCTCAAAGAAAACAGTTGTAGTTCGCTTGAAAACACTTAAAAACGAAGAATTTGTGAAATATCCTGCTCGTCGTATCTGATTCTTATGGATCCAATCGTTTTGGGCACGTTCTACTCCCTTTTTTTTTTCTCCATACCAACTTATTTTGTGACACGAAACTAAACACTTTGAGAATTTGACGAGCTAGGGACAGTACATTCCATACCTTAATTTTTCGTCCCTTCCTCCCTTTTTATGGCCCTTTCCCTTTTTTTGCAAAACAGTTTTCTGTCAAATTAATCTTATATATTCTTCGAGACATGACAAAGACATAAACGAGACAAAATAATGGCTTTAGTGGGAATACAGATTAAATATATGATATTTATGCTTGCCGCGCAGCATGCGGCCGTGAGCGCAAAAAGTGCGCGGTCCGGAAAGGGTTAAACAAACTCGAAAGGTCAAGGACATTGATGCAATTAGCCCGAAATTTCTTTACAGCCGAGACAAAGAAAAGAGAAGGAAAAGAAAAAGAGAAGGAAAGCTAGCGGAGTGTTAAGAACAAGTCATGACTAAGTTAGAAATGTATGCCTGGTTGATTTTCTCATTTTCTTTTTTTTTTCAAAAATAATGTGGTCCTTTTCCAGGACGGAACAGCTTATCACGCGGATCCAAAATCCGACATAATTCACAGCAAATATAGAAACAGAAAATGAGCGAATAGAGCGGAAAAGGTGTTTTCGGAAGATACACCACCTGATGTTAAACAATGGTGTTGTCTCAGAGGAAGAAAATCTTAGAGCCCACAAAATGGAACTAATGAGCCATGCACATAGACTCTCCACAGAAAAACAAAACTTTTTGATACGAGTAGGTTCTAAAAAGTCCAAACTCCAACAAAGCTAATAGAATCTAATAGCACAGAAGCGCCCTGACAAAGTGAAGAGCACATCCACTGAAGATAACGCACAGCATCTCTCTTAAAGGTGAACATAGAGTTTAGGTCTCTAGTCGATCTAGCTAATTTTCGGCCAGCTTTGTTCTATGAAGGCTGAACCAGTCACGCGAGAGTGGTAGAACGAAGAAGCTAGTCACTTGTCAGAGCAGCAAAATTTCATGTCTCACCAGGGAATGGTGTATGAAGTATTGTAAAACTTGGAGATTTGGAAGAAAATACTCTGCTCAAAAAAACGGACACTACTCATGGGACTACCTAAAAATAGTTACGTATTGGTTCCGCGATTCGTTGAAGTCAAGAAATACCCGAGTGAATACATAACATCATATCAAGTGGCAGCCCACGTCGGGCTGCCATGGTTCCTTAATGGCTGCCACCGAGAGACCCGCGTAGCGCGTAACACAACGGGGACTCATTATTTTGTGATTTTGGCATATCATTTAGTAGTTCCGTATGCCCGCGATTCATTCCCTTACTCATGTGGGTTTTGAAATCAGCATCCTTCGATTTTAGAGGATGAAAAAGATGTATTCCGAACTATTTTTTACAAACCGAGCATCTTGTGCCTGCGAAATGTCGCCAAGACTAGGAAATATGAAACGGTCGGTTGCACTCTCATGTCATATTGTACTTGATTGTACGCACGTAATGTCGACAATTAGTTTTTTGGAGGTGCCCGTTTCAATAAAAAACAAAGCAGTCTATTCATTCTATTTGTTTTTCACTCTATTGTGCATTTTATGCTTCGAAACCTCGTAAAGAGTTCAGCTTTTGAATCACCCCCTTATTCTGAATTCATCGATTCAAAGGTGACGGCCGTCGGTGAGTGTGATTCGCTAGGACAGGAAGCGACTTCTCCGCTTTCAAACATTTTCGCTGCGGGAACCCCAAGTCCACCAGTGAGGCCGGTGTCAGGCTTTGCGCATAAAGCGATTCGCTAGTATCAACTCGCTCTATTCGCAGTCTGACATCGGCGGTGCTCTGGAGTGGACCTGGGGTTCTCACAGCAAGAAGTTTCGCGCGCGAAAGGCCATAAGGTCGCTTTCTGTCCCAACTTCCATGTCTAATGGTGCGGTGTAATGCTATTACAGCAACGATACTGTCGCATGGATATCTTTTGTAGTGATCTCTCATGACATTATTAACCGCTGTGCTTTTATTGCTCATGATATAGTGCTTCCTATGACCAAATTCAATTACAAAAAAATTATCCAAGAAAAAGTATAAACTGGAACAGCTTCACGATGAACCAACGAAAGGCAGAGATGAAAGTCATGCTATATCCCTGCAATGAGCAAAAAAAAAGAAGAAAAAAAAACCACATGTCAACATGCCCGTGTCGCGTTTACTTTTCATCGATGAAATTCCTAAAAGAGCGTATGCAAGGTCTCCATCATCAGTGAGTATCATAGTAATACAAATGCAATCGGATGAACACATGCGCAAAATGGACTAAAATGAAAAAGAATGAGCCTACAAATTCATAGGTTAGCTTGAATGGAACAACCCTTCCTTCAAACAAAGCATCCGATCCCTCTAACTGGAGGCAACACCATCCTTGCTTTCCCAGCTTTTCACCGATGGTTTTCGAACACTGCAATTCTCACAAAGAAACCGCACGACAGCTGCACTCCCGACCGCTTTCAAATGTGTCTTGTCGAGTTGTCCTCCGCATTGGGGACAGAAACGGAACAGCTCCAAGAGCCTTTCCCCCTTGACGAGGAAGTATCTCTGCAAATCAGCTGCCTCCGTCTGTCCAAGGTCCTCCATTGCCACGTTGCAGCTTTTCGAGTGGCTGCTACATGGCCCCTAAAACCAACTTCTGCGAAATTGCAATAGACGTACGATAAAATTAAGAACCTGATTGTTCATAGTAGATGCCACATCATCGTGAGGCTCAGGCTTGATCATGTCGACGTCTTCTTTGGGAACCGTCTCTACTTCTACTTTAGGTTTCAAGCGAGCCAAACATTCTATTTCTTCCGCCGATCCCACCTGAATTTTGCCTTGTCACGTGACGCCCATACATTCTTTGCTATATGATCGACAGACCTCCTCTTCGTGGCAATCAGGCCACATATCTGTTCCATAGTATCTCTTCAAAGCCTCATTTATGAACGTCCACACGTCTCGAGCAGTTATGGTTTCGGCGCTCTTAAAAATTCACTCTCGACCATGTGTCAGAAATAAAGGCATGTGAGGTAAAGCCTACATTGCTCACTGCGTTGATCGCTTCAACAAGATGTGATGGAATATCTGCAGTGCTCACGTATGCGATAGTTTTTCCTTCATGTGGGTCATCGCAATACGAAATGCGCTTCCCACTGGCGACCATTTCAGCACACAGGTATTGAGCCTGCTCGTAATAGTTTTGATAATAGTGAGGTAATTACGCACACAGACACTATGCTTTTGACTCACCGCTTGTATCACATGTGAGTGACAGATAAACGTCATATTCTTGCTGATATTTTTAAGAGCAGTGTTCATATCCACCCTCTTAACTTGCTCGATTAGCGAAAGAGACGCGATCATAATAATCTTCGAAATTCTAACTGACGGGTACAACCGTTTCATATTCTTCGAATTGCCGACATGTCCGCAGAAAGCACAAGTCCTTCTCAAACTTTTCATTTCGCAAAAGTAACCTAAACTTTGAAAAACGAAGTGATACGTTTCAAATTCAAGGAACATCAAAGGCAAACTGAAAAGAGCCACGGCAGTTGAAAACCAAATAGAACCTTAGGAAGGACCTTTCCAGATATTTTTCAAAAAGAATCTTCGCTGATAAAGTCAACGTAAGGCGCGAGCATCGAATAAATTCCAATAAGAACTACTTACAGCTACAGAAGACTTTTTGACTGCTAGCCAATTAGGGAAAAGGTGTGAAGAAATTAACTTCATAGAATTAGTAGTGGAAAGTCTGAATACAGGCAGGAAGGTAGCCAGGTTGCGAAAGGCAAACAGCTCGTTTGACGTAGTAATTAATTCCATTACGCCAGAGAAGCTAATTAATTTAGTGATAAGATGAATGAACAAAATTAAATAAAATAACGGCCTACAACAACTCAAGCAACAAATGGCAGCCCTACCGTCCTAGGTTTGACAACACGTACTGTGAAGGGCGGACGCTGATCCTTTTGGTTCTAGATCCCATTCCTCAAGGCCTAGGGGCATGCTTGCAGGGTCGTAGGGGCATGCTTCGAGATGCTAAGATGGCGCGACCTCTGTAACTGCGTTCCTAACATCTATCCATGGGAGCTACTATTTTAGTCAGAGCCCGGACCATGCCTTTACTAATATACTGATCTGAATTGTGGGTGTGATATAGCAACTAAGGACATTCTTCTCGATCTCCGACCGCGGATCGCCTGCGCGTGCTGCGTCTCGTGTGTTCCTAAGCTCTCTCCCTTATTTCCAGGTTTTGCGGTAATTTCCTTCCATTTTTCCTTCATTGGCAACCCAACTTCACCTTTTCTTTCATTCCTTCGTACCCTTCTGAAAGATGAGTTTTCCTCCAGCACTAGCTGGGACCACTTATTCTCTGCACCTTCCGCTCTTGCGAGATCAATATTTTGTGGAGGGTATGTATATGCACAGAACTATCTTGGACAACAGAGGGTTTCATCGCAATCACGACATTGCGTTGGACTTCAACACCAATTTGAAGTTTGGATCTGTAGGTGGTTGGTTTCGCTTCACGTCCTCTTCTCGCTCTCCCTCCATTTCCTTACGACGACAAAACCATGAAGAATGGGAGGAACTTTTACTGAGAAGTGACTATGACCTTGTTTATTATAATAGTAATAGATTGGCTTCCATCTCCCTCCCTCCCCTTCCCTCTCCTCCAGCCAAGGTCAGCCTGGGCGTGGTTCACTAGGACAGAAAGCGACTTTTTCGCGTTTCGCAGCGCGAAACATTTTTCGCTGCGGGAACCTCGGGTCCACTGATGATCAGAGGTGGACCTGGTTCCCGCAGCGAAAAATGTTTCGCGCTGCGAAACGCGAAAAAATTCGCTTTCTGTCCTAGTGAACCACACCCGGTCAACCCTTCGCTTGTACAAAAACGAACAAGTGGGTGAGTTGAGGGGATGGTAGATGTAGGAATATGATCGAAATCGTGGCACCCCGCAAATCAACGATGGAGGTGCGAGCCATCGCAAGAGAGAATCAGCCTCCAAATTCTTCCGCGATCCCGAACCACGAATGCGGCGTGGCATCTCCTCGCAAGATTTGTTAGTGTAAACACTAAACATTTTTCGTAGGAAAGGTTTCCAGAACCGATATTTCAAAAAGTCCATGTTTTGCCATTTTTAGAGGCACTCGTTGTTTCCCACAAAATCAGTTTCGAAGAAAGTTAGTTTAGTGAGACCTTAAAAAATCGTGTTTACAGAATGAGTGTTTTTCAGCCCCCCCCCCCTTCAAAAAAGCAAACAGAACTATTTTTGCACAGGTGATTTCTAAAATCAATCTCCTCCTGGAAGCTTAATTATTGCTTCATGCTCGCCTCGTCATCAAAACAGAGCCATTTTAGTAAGGAGCTGTGATCCTTGAGGTGACAAAAAAAAACTCTTAATTAGAAAACAACAAATGTGCTCATTGCGAATGAATGCATCTTGAAAAGAGCTTCGAAAACTCTGAAAGAGAGAATAATTCGGAATTTCTAAACCTCCTTACCTCAGCTCGTTGCGCAGCCTCGGATTTGAAGGAAGTAGTGACCACTTGGAATCTACTTGGCTACTGGCTCTCTGACAACTATCAAGTTTACACTGAATGCTAGGAACATTTACCGTAATAGCTTAGCTCAGCTTCAGCAAATAGTTGGATTTTGAGGAAGTAGTGCTCGCTTCAAGTGCTGTCGGTGCTCCACCGTGTCCAATCAGCAAACGCGCTCAAACATCATCATACAAACCTATGGCGTGCCATATTTATCCACCCAGGCAAGCGAGTCATTCCGGTCGGCGGCTATGGACGACAACCTATGAAGTCCCGTATTACATCCAATACCTCTGAACCCGCCCACTAACACTGGTATTTGTTAGACCACTTTTTGCGCCTAACACAGACACTGTCACTTACACACGAATCCGGGTACGGTAGGATTTGAGAGGCCTCCTTCGAAGTCCTCATCTCCCACAGTTTAGCCAGAATGGCATTCTAATCAGTGAAAATGCGCAGGCGAGCAGAAAATAGGCTCTAAATGGCGCCGGTTCCAAAAATGAATGTTATATATTTAAATCAGGCACCCGACTAAAATGCCTATGTATATAATGGCAACACCAAAATTTGATGTCTGACGTACCCCGTGAATGTGACAAAGTGTCGCCCGCTTTGAAAATAAATCATACTCGTAATCACGTCGAATCAGCCCTATGAGTGAAGTGACAGGCAAAAAAATTGAGATTCTGGGGTTGGAACAGTTGAATAGTGCCGAAGTTTATCAAATGGCTTTCACGGATCACAAGCACTGAAAAGGAGCACGCTGAGTATCAGGGTTTCACCCGGGAGGCCCGGATAATTTCAGCGTATAAAAGTTGATAAAAAAATATAAAATACATATATAAAAGTTGATCAAGATTTCGCTAAAAAAAAAACAGTTCTAATTTCTCTGAAAGCAAGAATCAGGATTGAATTGATGTGGTAATTCCACGCAAATATAAAAGTATGGATGGGAGGTGGATTACATGTTGCGGGAAAATTGAAGGAAGTCAGAATTGCACAGGAAATACGAGCCTTCCTACTTTGCGCGGGATAAGTTCAAAATGCACGCAGGGAGTTGAAATATAATGTGAGTGCGGAGTGGCAGAGAAATCCGAGTGGAGAGAGCATAGCAGATCAGGTTAGCGACGCAAGACACAAATATATCGAACGGTGGGCAGGCCATGTTACGTTTGGTGGAACCCGTTAGAAGTCTTTGACGCTTAGCGTCTGAGAGTGCACATCCACAGTTGATCATCTGATCGTAACGGTCGCACAGCACTGGGTACGTATCGATCGTCTGCGGTCCAACACATGCGATCGTTATGATCGTTGCGATCGTTACGATTGGACGACCGACTACGAATGCGACCTCATTGTTAGTGACGCGTTTCGTTGTAGAACGGTGGCGCGCTCTCGGCCATATGCGTACCGAGCACTTCTAGCCTGTAAAGGCTCATTAAATGGGTCTGAGCCGAACTTTGCATTGATCGGCTTCGCTTGTACGCTTGCCTGCTTGTCTGATACGAACAGCATTCGCGAGAACTCGAAGGGAAAGAGCGGGTCAAATTTGGGACAGGTGGGCATGGGCCAAGAAGACAAACGCATTTCGACATAGGCGCTCGCCCATGTTGGGTGGAACTGTCCCGATATGTGGTGGGGGGAGTGCCGAAGACGCTGAAGACAAAAAATTTCTGATTCGGTTTCAGAACAACACAGGGAGTGGTACAGATGGGTACAGGTTGCATGGTCAGATTTAGGAGCCCAACCTCTTGTGGGTGGCAGAGTTCCCCACAAAACCTCGAAATTATTTTCGAAGAGAGCTCAGAGGCCGAAAAAGTGGACAGAAGTTGACGATGGGAGGGGTCAGATGCTCTCTATGGGTGGATACAAAATTGAAAAACTCCTGGTTCGATTCCGGAACGGACCAGAGACTTCAGGATTATTCTATCGCGAAGTCTCATGTTGATCTAAATGTGTAATCAACAATGTCAGACTTGTGAAAAGTTAATATAATAAGTTGCTTAACCGACTTAATTGCTGCTTCCAAAAGTATTATACTTACCACCTTTGTCGGTCAATTCCTGCTTCACAGACCAGCAAGGGCTATAAGTGTGGCAGTTTTTGAAGCAGCAGATGACTCGGTTAATACAACTTAAAGTTTAACTCTTCAAAAGCACCAACTTATGCATTTCATTTCAGGCTCGACAAAAGCGCTAGGCGCCTAAGGCTCACCGAAAACTTCTAAATTTTTGCAATACTTTTGCAGTCACATATTCTTGTGATTTGTTCTGTAAAAGCCTTCGCAATGGATAATTGATGACTCACTTTGTTAACTACATATTTAGGTCCAGAGACTGTGAAAAATCAATGCCAGCGGTAGACGGGACTGAACCTAGTAAATTTAGTTGCCACACTACTATCACCAATGGTCTTCTTCAACTTTACCACGGCCTTATTCGCTTATGGGCCGTATGCTATCCTTCCCCGAAGCTAGGTGACCCAAAGTTTCCTTTAAATTTATTTGCTTTGAACGATGTAGTTTCTTCATTTTCAATGCATGTTTACTTTTACCTACATACATACATTTAATGTAGGCCTTTTATCAGGGTAATCCCAGTTGGGAAGACAGAGAAAATTTAAAGGAATTTTCGTCCCCTAACCCCTTCGGGGAGGATAGCATACGGCCCTATATCATTTTGCACACGAGCTGGGCGAAACTATTCCACGGTAATGGAATGTGCACTAGAGGGCAGTTCATAGCAAGGTAGAACTTCTTAGAACGATCTCATATTCATAACATGCCAAGATTCATCGAAAATGCGTACATGATCTCCAACAGATCCAGAGAACCTAGGAAAATTAACCCTTTGACGACCGCCGTTGTGCGTGCGTTGCTTCACTTCTTTTTAAATTTTTTCGTCAATATCCATTAACACTCAAACAATTTCACTATTAGTAACTAGCATATTGTTTTGCGCTTTCCAATAATGTATACAGCCAGCTTTGAAACACTCAAAAATGCCAAACAAATGACGAAAAACGAGTCGCCTCTAAGTGAAAGTGTGGCCCACCCCCCTCACACCAGCGAGGCGGGCCCACGTCGTCAAAGGGTCTAACACGTTGGACTGACTATCGCAGACTGCCTTTTGGCATTTTGCACCTCGTGGGACAGGAGCGATTTTGCGACCGCGCCGTCCTCACCTTACTTCCGCTTATTTTCTTGTTAAAAATGCACAATAACTAGAATTTCATAGGACTATTTCGACAAGGATGAACGTATAAAGGTTAACTGTATAAGTAGCAGTAGGTTTTTGTTTAGAAGAGTGCATAATGACCACGAAGAAGTAAAAAACACGCTTTCGCTGCGAATGAAATTAAAAGCATTTGTATCTAAGTATTTCCATCACATGCAAATATATTGAAACTCACAGAGTTTTGTATTAACTAATTCTACAATCTTTCATATAAATGTTAACGACAGTGAAAGGAATACCAGGAAAGAATTGAAATGAAAGTTTTGTGCGTTCGGAAAATTTTGCTAAATCATAGGATACTTGACCACTCTGGCTGCCAGCGGTTTATAGTTATGCTAATGTATTATCTATAGAATGAATACAAGAAACCCGAGAGGAAGGAGCGCAAGCACGATAAAAGTGAGTAGCATAGACTTGACGCGCTTGCGCGTCAGAATGTCCGATGCGGTGCGAAATTCTTGACGCGCATGCGCGTCAAGCTTGTCGTCAACGTGTTAAAGGAGAGCAAGAGGATAATGAGTCAAATTCAGCGTGCACAGAGTGGCCGGAATAAAAATTTGAATCAATGTCCTGGAACAACCTAGTGGGAGAAAGGTAGAGAGAGGGTAGCGAAGAAGCAGATTACACCCGCATAGCAAACGGAGTCTGCACTAAATAGCGTTATGCTCAAATAGTACGATTGCTTCCTTTCATATCGCTAGCCCGGAGCACGTGTTAGGGAGCGATGCCAAACTGATAAAGCATGAATTAAAGCTTACTTTCAGTTTTAACTTGCATTTGCTTCCAACCTAAAGGTAACGATTTTTACATAACAAAAAAAAATAGGTTACAGTATTTTTGAGGTATCAAAAAAACATTATGAAAACCGAAAGAGGATCTTGCTGTACCAAGTGAATGATATCCGTGGATGCGAAAAACCTATTCATCTACTTAACCTTTAAAGAGTACTGTAAAATTCGAAATATCCCGATATATGACAACTAGAAGCGATCCAGTCTCTAGCAGAAGAAAGTGAAAACACGAGAAAAGACTAGAAGAACGAGAAAGATAAGTGATAGTTGTTACGAGAACGCCAATGGGCGTGGTTTCGAAGTTGACCGAGCATAACAAATAACTAACTAAATAAAACAGTTTTTATCACTTTATTACAAATGTGAAAGGAAATCTCTTGAAAATAACGATTGAAAAATACCACACTTTATGAACTACCTCACCGTTTTAACAACATCTTAGCGTATGCTCCACTTCAGTAAACCCGCAGTGGAAAAGAATTCAACAACAAAGGAATCTATACGGTTCATTTCCGTAGTGAAGGACTTGAACAAGAAAATGGAAATTTCTGACTCGACCGGCCAATTCTTTACCATCAAGTCAACAGAAACAACGAAATGGGGCCATATAAGCAACCAATAAAAGACAGCTGAACAAATAAAAACAGAAAACCAAGAAAAATGGAAACATATTTAAGTCAGAGGAAAACGAGCTCAGCAATGGCAATATAGGAGAGCATAACGTGCGAGACAGCTTTATTCGCTTTCCTCATCAGCACTGTCTCCTTTCTCGTTCTTTGTTTCTCCTGTTTCAGCTTTCTCCTTCTTTTTTGCAGCACGAATCGCATCTTCAGCGTCCGCTTGCTGGTCAAGACCCTTCGGCGCCACCATACCATCCTGAAAAAATTCACTACTTCAATGGATTCTGAACGTAACTCTTAGAGATAATTTTTCGCTTCGTATATTCAACAGTGAGAGATATCTTTGAAAATACGCTCATCAGGCATATGATTCGTAATTGAAAGGGAATGCGAAATCTCAAGCGGGCCCACCGAGCCCTCCCTCCCAACGAGGATGTTACTCGGTAACCGACTTTTAGCAAGATAAATGTCCATAGCTCTGCCTTTCAGAATGAAAGTGTAGCGGGTATATATCCTATATACATTGTTTGGATTGGCGAGCAATGTGTGGCAGAAACTTACCTGATCCTCCTCCTCACTTTCATCTTCGTCTTCATCAGACCCTTCCTCTTCCTCAAGTTCAGCCAGCTCCAACCTTTTCTTAATGTCATTGTCGTCAACATCGGTGACGACGCGAGCCTGAAAATAAGGTGACAAAATTGGAGGCAAAGGGACAAATTTATTCGAAACTGTAAAATTCACCTCCTCTTTGATAGCAAATTTTCCTCCATATCTTTCTATAGTCTGCCTAACAACATCCAGCGCATCATTGACAGCAGTGAGACCATGTTCTCTATCAAGCGTCTGTGTCGTGACGACAAAATGTGGAGCAGCGATGAGATTGATCTAAATGATAAGATGAGATGGGCAAAGAGGAAATTCGGCAGTCAGCAAATCCCAATTTTTTAAAGGTACGAATATCTAACAGATCATTCCTAAAACTATACGAAACGAAAGAAAGAATTACCTTAATCGGCATCGACTCTGTTGAACAATTCTTGCCAGCAATTAGTGCTTCTTTGATGGCGTCAATGCCATCATAAGAGAAACATGACACCTCTATATCGGCTCGAATCTGTAATCAACTGGCCAATCGTGCTTAAAAAATGGCAAACAATGGTGCAACAACAATGGGGAACATCTGGATAAAAAGGAAAACAGAAACAGCTAAATTAATTTTACAATCTGCGCTCACCTTGACGGCTTGTGGAGTGAGTTTCTTCCTAATGTCTTCCAGAAGTGCTTCTCTAACTTCAGGAGAAATATCGCATTCGTCCAATACGTGAGGCTCCCTTCAAAGATATACTTGACAACCAGCACATTGCATTCTACTGAAGAAAATGAACCGAAAAATCCTATATGGCTCTTCATCTCGTTGGATGTCTTCGCGCTGCGCTGAATGAAAAGAAGGAAGAATTAGAATTTGCCCTAACTCCTCATCTTGCAAAGTACCTTGAAATGCTACGCTACCAAGCCAATCCCGAATGAAATTGACTTATAATAACAGCTAACAAGGAAAGGATGGTAGGTCGAAGTGGCCGTATAAAATGAGATGTATACCACCTGATGCGTCTCTAGACGCTGATTCCAAATCTGCCTTCCAAATCTGCTAAACGGCTCTCCGAACGGAGTTATGAAGCGTAATAGCTCAGTGGTGATGGTCCGGGGTGGCAGGTAAAAGCTCGTAGGATCGGTTCCTTTGCAAGTTTGTTGCTTTGCTTTTGTCCGCAACACTTCTAGAGACAAAAGCAAAGCAACCAAACTTGCAAAGGAACCGATCCTACGAGCTTTTACCTGCCACCCCGGACCCATCACCACTGAGCTATTACGCTTCATAACTCCGTTCGGAGAGTCGTTTAGCAGATTTGGAAGGCAGATTTGGAATCAGCGTCTGAGACGCATCAGGAGGTATACATTTCATTTCGAACGGCCACTTCGACCTACCATCCTTCCCTTGTAAGTAAAAAGGCGATGAA
>MU869658.1:19065-54598 GCA_036418205.1 Ostertagia ostertagi | reverse complement strand
ATCCCAGCAAAATGTAATCAATCCCGTTTTATGTGGATCGAGAGTGACTCTTTTTGCCCCCCCCCCCCTGTATATGTGCGATTCTGAACGGAGGTCAAGCACATGGCTTATCCCAGGAACCCATTGATCTCCCAAGCACTTGACCCCTCAGCAGAAGAAAAGTAAAAGAGTAAGGCGCTTTAGACAAGTGGTAACTACTCCTGTTAGGGGTGGGTACCTTCTACCTTCTACCTTCTACCACTGACCTTATGCTACCCAAGAGCTTGCATGAGCGGAGTACAAATAGACCGACATAAATGTTATACATGCATACCGACATACCGATGAACCGATGCACCAAAGTCGCGGCCATGAAATAGAATGACTAATTTAAAAATGAACATCTCAGAGTAACGGAAAGGGCTCGAAATGCAAGGGCCCGTCGCAAGACTAGCACATATGCGAAACAAAACCACTTTGTATTACACAATGCTTTCTCTTTCTCTCATATCAACTACGACTACTGCTCTGAACGGATTCTAATTAACCCTGGTCGATAAACCGGTGGTCCTCTCCGAAACGCGCCTCACATTCGTTTCCCTGACGTACTTCGAAAACCTCCTCGTAAATATGCGGTATATTGAATAGAATGGCCTTATATAGGTCAACATTTCTATCCTTCACAAATAAGCTTAACACCAGCTCACCACCTACTTTCGGGGAAGAAGAGCGCTCTATTGTTCTAGACGAAATTCGATTTCGAATTGGAGCAGGGGCCGCGCTCATCGTAGGAGGGGAGGGAGCAGGGTCAATTCTATGTTGCGACAAGTACCAACGGGAAGGGGGTCGTATTTTGTTGAGTTTGTAGGTGGGGGTCGTATTCGATGTATTAAATTTATGGGTTAGTTTTAGGGCGCGTAGTGTGAAGGAGCGGGAAAAATTTTGCTACCCCCCCCCCCTCGACGGCTGTTTTGGAGGGAAAAGTGGGTGGAGTTAGGTGTGTCGACTGGTCTCAGAATTAAATACTATAGAAACAGCGACCATGATGGCGAGGGTGGTGAAGGGGGGTCGTGAAATTTTTGATTGGAAGGGAGGTCGTGAAAAATTTCTGAAAATGCCGAGGTTCTTGCAAAGCCGTACATTTTGATTTCTGAAAAGTCGCAACGGCACCAACCCTGGGCGAGAGGTGGGAAACTTACTGTCACAGGCACCACATCCCACAACGCCACTTTCTCTGTGGGTTGTGCACTCGCGAGGGAAAGCGCGAAGGAGCACGTCGTACGGGAGGGCACAGACGTCACTTATGCTTGGTATAAAAAAATGACAGCGGTTGCAGCGGTAATGGGAAGGCGTTCGAGCTTTTGTGGCGCACTTTCGAGTTGCAACGATGCTTCGATTTCTGCGCTAAGGGGCCCTGTTACCAAACTCAAGTGCCTTTTAATATCAGCACTGATTATGCGATCATGTATTTTCATTGGGGTCGGAGAAATAAATTTAGGAACCCAAAGCATTTAACAAGGTACATAATCATTTTTTATTCTTGGCAGTGATTCAAATTATCCCTATGGGGGTGTAACAGCGAGAAAATGAAGCAGGTTTACAAAAGAAAAAAGGAGAGGAAAAGGTGAAGGGTTGTCCTGCATACATGATGAACGAACCCTTTCCTGTGGATTATCCACCGCGGCGCGGATTTGGATTATCAATAACAAGAATCAAATTTGTGACTCGTAATATGACTAACCATAAGTTTTATTGCATTTATACATTTAGGATCCTGAAGAGGGCAAGTAGATCGAACTGTTGAACCATCTTCGCAGAAACAACTCAGATTAGTTCATTGAACTGGAGCCATAAGGGGGATGGGGAGGGGAGGGGGATTGGCAAGTGTACGGGTCGTATCGGCATCACAATATTATTAAATACGCGCCTTCAAGGATTGTACTCGATAGGGAGATTCTTTCTTCGGACCATACCATCACCTTGGAACCATTCACGACGGAATTGCTTGGCAGCTCCGTCAGGAGTGTTGCACCATTCGACAGTAATACGGTCGTTGTTGGTGTCCTCACGTCCGTAGTCGAACACATCACAGGAGACAGCCATAAGGGTGGCCTCCTTGGGGTCGAGCACACCACAGGCAGGATCCACACCAAGTCTCTTCATGTTGGTGGTCTTGATGGCCCATCCAATACGACGGCCGGAAGCGTTGATGATCTTGATGTGGTAGGTGTGCTTGTCGTCGTACGGCGCGTTGAAGACGATCTTCGAGTTGGGCTGAGTGTTGATATCGCCAGGAGGAACGCTGGCCATTCTGGTTCAACTGCTGTACGAAAGCTCAGCAAGCTTTTCATATTGTGATGCCGATACGACCCGTACACTGAAGCGTTAGGTTGCGCACAGGATACCGCCCACGGGGTTCCGCCCTGCACCCGGAGTATCAGCCTCGAACTGACCTCACCGGCTCGCTTGCATCCGTGCTCTCTCTCGTCTCCGATTCTTTTCCTTCTGCGGCCCTCAGTATCTTATCTCGCTGCCTCTCTTGGAACACTCCAAAGACTGACTAGATTGAACAGGCCTCTGTTTTGGGTCGATGATTTTACTCCTTTTTCTTTCTTCGATCCACCTCTAATTTCATTTCCGAGCGAAATGACCATACCAGCTTGCTCCGTGGGCCTTCAACTGGTGAATTTCTCTTCAATTTGAAACATTCTAAAAATTCCCGCTCGAGGATTCTGCATCATTGTTTGTTATCGTTCGCGTTTTTGAACTACCGTTGTTCAACTTTTTATAACTCTGACAACAACTCGGCAAGGTGGGCTCAAAAATCGTCTGCGCATGGCCAGCGATGATTCCCTGACGACTCCACGTCCAGCGGGGCGGGCCCTGTGGTATAAGGAAAATAGAGCCTACAACCTGTTAACTTGTGCTTTAGCCGCAGAGGCGTAATTCGCTCTTTCTGAGCTCGTCACCGTCATTCTACTGAAGCTCCGCAAGATGCTATTAAAGGAAGGGAGTTCAACCGGAAAGGCTGATCATCTTGCTCTTTCCGGTTGAACTCTTGTTTCCTTTACCTGCGTCTTCATAGGCAGCTTTCAAATTACCGGCCGTCATCTTATGCAGAATAGAATCCAGGCATCGGTCACGAAAATATTGGTTAGAACCAAGGCCAAAAGTTCGTCGAGAATTTCTCAACGAACGAATCCACAGAGAACTCAGGAGGGGGTTTGCGTGATAGAGAAATTAATGTAGTTGTTAGAGGACATGGGAAATACCCTCTCTCTCCTTAATGCCCTTATCGGCGAACTTTTTGAGAAAGATTCAGTAAGGCTGGTGTCAGAGTTCGCAAGTCATCGCGCGATCTCGCGAATCGCACAAATCGTAAATGCCTATCAATGACTGCAGAGTGTTGCTCTATACCGCGCCGCTTTCTGCTGATAGTGATGATTTGATTTCACGTTCAACAGTCCAATTTTTCAACAAATTTTCGTAATCATATAATTACGCATCCTGCCTTTTTTTCGGGCTGCGGGACAGCTTACGGCGGCGGCGCGACGATTTGTTAACCGTCTCCTCTGAAAGGCTTAATGCCTCATGGCGCGCATCTGATGCGTTAGACGTGAATGGTGAAATAGTGACCGCCCCTGGACAAGCCTTTAGGGAGCAGACGGAACGGAAGCGCCGCTCCCGCCTGGTCCACCCGTCAGGGTCAACCGTCACGTTGGACCGACATTGGACCGACGTTGACCGCTCTCCGCGCCGGCATTCGCACTCGCCTTGCGCGAGCCGTCTGTGTCTCCGTGCGTACGTTCACTCTCGGCATTACTCTCACACGCTAGAGAGCCATGCGTTGGACTTTGTCCAACGGACGGTTGACCCTGGTCCCCCAACTAAGTCGCACCGTTTCTTCTTCCACCAGGATTGATCATTCATCCTGATGCCGTAGACGTATATTCTCATAAGGTGCATATATCGCACTTGCATGGCTTCTCTCAAAAACGACTTGGCAGCGCCTTGATTTTTGCCGATTCCACCACAGTACTGGCATTTTAACATCACTAGTTGTCCATGACGAAATCTTGCCGTAGTCCGCGTATAAGAACCTGAAAACTGCTTGAAGGACATCAGCGATATCCGCAGTATTGGTCGGTGTACTTGCGATTTTTGCGATTCGCTCTATGAATCGCGGACTATGACACCAACTTTATGTCCCACAAGTGGCCATTGGCGGGTGACAACTACCCTCGCCTTCAAATGACCAGAAATTGTGCAGAAATTGACGTGGCATTGGCACACGTGGCTAAATTCTCGATGAAAAGGTGACATCACGTGTGCTCAAAGATGTTCTTGAATCGATGCCACGTTAATGCCACGTCAATTTCTGCAATTGCACAATTTCTGGTCATTTGAAGGCGAGGGTATAATCAGTCGCCAGAACTGTCGTGGAAATGAGGTCAAAACGGGTAGTGTGAAAATGTACTCCAAGGGTGAGTGAGAGTGGAGGTTTTTGGAGTTGGCTGACTCTAAAATTCTCACTACGCCCTGGTTTAGCTAAGTTGGAACGTCGTTTTTGGTGGCATGGTAACACCTGCTCTCTAAAGTTACTCTAACAGTGAATAAATTCTCAACTGACATCCTTCTTCTACCTTCTGCAGCGATGAACCTGAGCTTCCCCGAAAAAAAAAATCGTCGCGCTGCGGAAAGCGGAAAAGTCACTTTCTGCCCTAGAGGACCAAACCCCAGGACTTGCTGAAAGTACCAACAAGCTCTTCAAGGCCTCAATTACAATCCGCTTTTATAACAGTTCTATTACGCCTACCACGATTCCGTTATGCATGTTTAACCCTGGAAAGGGCATATCGGGCAATGAGTTCAGGAACTAGGATGTTTGAAAGAGAGTTCTTTCTTTCAGCCTAATCTGGTAAGGATTCATCGTTTCGGGGAAAATGGAGGACATAATCCTGAGGCTATTTCTATTCTTCACCTTCTTTGATACTATGCTAGGGTAACGCTGAGGGAGACAGGGATCTGCCATGCTTGGGCTCACCGGTTAACACTAGGTCCACATTGAAACCGTGTCCCCCTCTAGGCTGAGATAGGACAGCGTGCGGGAAGAAAGGCGCGTCCTGCGGGGAAAATAGGCCTCTGGAGAGGATCTACCTACCTTAGAGAGTATCAGCACTTGGAGCTCCTGGGTTTATTTAAAGGGGAGGGGCATCATGATGCAGTTTCTCGGCGAACTAGTGTGAACTCGAACATTCCAGCTTTTCACGCATGTCAAGTGACTGCCCTCACCCCCGTAGACTGGCTACACTCCCCCTGGCTCGGAGTTACCCTAGCTTTCTGGGAAAACTGCATCATGATGCCCCCTAACTGAGTTAGGCCCGAGCTCCTTTTTCACCATGGCTTGAGAGATCGAGAGCAGCACAGGTAGTCGGAAGGCAGTTCCACTCACTATTGTTCTGAATAGAATGATTCTCAAGGTTTTGCCCGTTTTTCAAACCTGCTTCCTTTTCCCAAACCGATGTTAACCACTCTAGTCACGCACCCATGCCACACCATATGGATTTCTTAAAGAGATGACCGCTGGGCGCCAAAGTCCTAAGGGGCTGGGTCTTAAGGGCGGAGAAAAGTCATGAAAATTACCAGAAACTTCTGCCTTCTAAAGACACCACTATCATCTTAGTGTTTAACAACGGTACTCAAAAAACGGGATGGCCCCAGCGAGTCCAGAACCCTTCCTTAACATACTCGCTTCAGCAAATACTGCATGTCATGAGGCCCTCCTTCACCTACTACCTTTCCAACCCATCATCTCTTGTGCAAATAAAAGATATAATCCTCTGCACCCGACGAGAACCAACGGCCGTTCTGCCCTAATGATGATGTTCTCAAACGATTGCGCGCCCTACGTGGTCCTTTAAATTGCGTCACTGAAAACTTTGCGAAGCTTTGTTCTCGAAGGTGTTTTTGCGGCATTTTTTCCTCGTTTACTAATTTTGAATTTATCTTTGCGTCGTCGTTGCTCGCTCGTGGCAATGTAAATTCTTCAACTTATGGACTGTAGTGAGTGTTTACTAGACAGTTTATTTTTTTTCGTCACTCAAGGGCTGTATAAGATCCTTCTCCAAGTTAGAGGAACAAATCCCTCTAAATTTTCTTCGTCTTTTCAACAAGAATCATCCTACGAAGGGGTAGTTGAAATTTATGTGTTGGCAGTAAATATGTGCGAAGAGGCAAAGGAACTTGTGCTCGTGAGACCAAATAAATTCAACGATCTTTTCCTCCTGCTTGGTTCTGAGGTAGAGATATGAATACGCTTAACCCATAACGGACGGCGTGCGCCACAAGGTGGCGCACGACTATTTCTTTTGTTTTTGGAATGTTTCTAGCAATCTTAATATACCCATATATACTCTCAGCAATGTGGAATAACATATCTTCCCAGGACCTGGACGGCTGGATTTTTGACAAACCTACAATAAATTTTACATACATTTTGTCTTAATTTACATAAGTTTACTATTTGATGGGTGGCTTACCCATGGTTCGCACGTCCCGAGACCCCTTCCCCTAAATATAGCCACATCCTTGCTCGGGGTTGTTGTTTCGCATTTTTCGATAATGTCACCTACAGCTTCCATTCATTCTTTGCACCCTAGTTTTAGAGCGGAAAGGCGGGCTACGAACTTGTCGTCAACGGAAATCTCTTTTTTCGGATGATGAGACTCCGACACCTACTTTAGCCCCGTCTTACCCCTGCTGTTCACATAAGCCTACATAAACCCTACCCTGGGTGGCGGCGTGCGCCACATGGTGGCGCACGCAACAAATACACTGGCCGTCCGTTATGGGTTAAATTGGTCTGTTGGTAGGTAGACAGTACAATGTCTTCCCTCGATGAGTTATAGCTGTCCAGAAAGTATTTCTGGATGGTAACAATAATCCAAAAACTGCGCTGTGCTAAATCGTGTTTCTTTATCGTGGAGACCGATAACCCATCACTGACTGCTTTGTGAGAGAAGTGCTTTGGATTCTCATTGACTTTAACGATGTTGTACAACTGTGCAGAACTTTTTATAACTTTTTTACTAGGGATGTTCTCGCCAAAAGTATATACAGAATGGAAGAATCCGGCTCCCCCACTTTCTTCACGATTTGGGGCGCGGCCGCGGCAACCCGGCCGAGTCGATAGTGCCCGCGAACTGTGTGGGTAAATTTGAAAACGCATCACCACCACAGTTCGCGGGCACTATCGACTCGTCCGCGCTCGCCGCGGCCGCGCCCCAAATCGTGAAGAAAGTGGGGGAGCCGAAAGAACCGCTGCGGTTCATTAGCGAAGGAGCGACTTTTTCCGGTTTTCGCGGTCAGGAAACTTGGTCCCATCGCCGACTATGAGTTGGTTTGAACGTTCCCGCAGAGAAAAATTTTCGCGCAACAAAAACGCGAAAAGTCGCTTCTCTTGTCGTTGGTGAACAACCACGACAGTAATCCGGTGGAAAGGATTTTGGCATTTTCAATTGTCACAGTGGAAAATGAATCCATATAGACCAAGCTATGGGTTCAAGCCGGACAAATTATTTTAATTATCTATCGTAATTCGTTCTTTCCTTATTTCCCAACTTCGCTCTTTTTCGAAAATTGTTATACGATATCTTTTCCACTTCGCAAATTTTCTGCTTCTTCCAAAACGCTGGGGATGAACGAGAAACGTGGTACTAATTTTCCGAATTTTTTTAGCAATGCATCTTTCAGATGAAGTCTGTTGCTGTGCTTCGCTCCGTCTCACGACTTGCGGTAAAGGCGATATGAGGATGAATGTTGCTTGTCATCTTCCAGTTCGTGCCTTATCAACTTCGCAGAGGGGTAAGCTTCGACTTATTCAGTTATTCAACCGCCGACTTCAATGTTGATCAGGTATTTGTTGCGGATACTGATCATTTTTTCAGCATTCAATGTCGCTCCGGAACTGGCTCAAGCACTGACGAGGGAAATCGAGGCCGAGCAGCAGTTGTCCCAGGAAAATCTCGGTGGATCGCCGCACCTTCATTCCAAGGTTTCAAGCTCACAACTAAAGAAGCCGAGGTGCGCCTAACAAAGGAACACGGGAAAGAAAGGTTGCTTCTGCAGATCTGTAGATTTGGCTGCAATTTCTTCATGCGGTTTGTGAGCTGTGTCCCGAAGCTCTAATATAGAATCCCTCAGTATCTGTAACTGTCTTCAACGTTATCGCAAACTTGGGTGTAGATATGGATGAAGGGTTCGACGATGAAGCTCAGCCTGAGGTTCGTTCTGCCAATGCGAGTCAAGTCTCTATAGTGTGCATGTATTTAACTGTACCTCCTTGTCTTATTTCAAGAGAGCGCTCTTTTGTATAATCCTTGCGAAAATGTGTCTCAAGCAAACAAGTTGCTTGAACTTTTTTTGCATCACTCGAACGGTTTTGCATACATTGGTTGGGAAGAATAAAGTTTGTTAGTTTGGACGAAATTGAAGATTCTAATTCAGTTCTCCTTCCCATGATTCAACTTTCTATGAAGTGACCGCAGCTTGAGTTTGCAGTCGCACAATCAGAGCTATTGTCCGATCGCACAATCTTGTGGATAGATGCGTATAGACTATGCGTGCCAATTGCGAATCGAATTGTCGGGTGATAATACTTTTTCTGTCCACTATTAAGCTGTAAGATTGGTCCACGGCTGTCTCAATAACGTCTACAGTTTATGAAAAGAGCTAAAGGAGTAGGCATTTATTTAGCTCCATCTCTGTGTGTAATTTGCTAAATCAACAAATAAGCGAAAATGTATTAAAAAACCAGTAACAGTGAACGTGCTTGCAAAACGCAACTAATTTGTGTCTTTCATTGTCACTACCGATACTATTCTTCTTTGAGGATGCATCTATGTATCCATTCTCAGATCTGTCTTTACGTATCTCATACTACAATACGTTTCGAGTTGATAGCGCTCAAGTTTCAGGCTGCTCCAGTGCCTGTTGCGTTGCCACCATTCACTGTCGAGATCACAAAAGGAAATGAACGGCTATGTTTCCATTTGGAACTGGTTGAAAGTGTTGACGTCCAGGGCGAATGTACGTAAACAAATATTATTAACATCCTGCACTCGCTGATAACCAAAGCGAATTAACATCGGAAACGGACAGTGATCGATAATATTCTTTACAGATGATTTTCGAGTAGAGGAGTTTTACGTGGCGCCAGCGGTCAAGGACGGTAACGAAGATGTAGCTGCAGAGGTCTATGCTAGCAGTGGAAAATACATCGACCCTGTGAGTTTGAAGTTGAATTTGTACAAAGAATCCTAGGATATTTATTGTATTACACAACCTAATAGTTCAAAAAGGTCTCTAAAAAACTTTGTTTTAGAAGGATGATTCAATATTCCCAAAATATTAACAATTTTATCTGTAGTCCAAACATGTATTTTGCATCACCTTGATGCATTTATCTGCTTGTTTTCAAATTCAGCTGCAAACTTTGTTATGGAGGGGTATTGAGTACCCATTGGAACCATGAACATTAATTTGAGCGCAGTACCGCCTGGCGCCTGGAGAAGCGTGGCAAAGGGCTATAACCACATTTAGTGAATCAAATCATGTTAGTCTAGAGTATTCTCTCGTAAGCGCGTTAACTTCACGCAACTTCTCCACGCTCTTGAAGACAATACGGATAAGCAAGGCCTAAGCGCCATTCGCGTTAGCGACCCTTGCGATTTTGCGCCTATGTTAGCGTCTTACACCAGCCCTCAGGATCGATTGTCGCCGATGCCTAGGTGACTTATCTTCTCAGCACTAAATGTTCGTTCGACAAGCGTGTGAATGATGACGCTTTTGTTACAGTGGAATTCAAGCAGATGCCAAGCGGCCACGGGCGGAGTCCACGAATTAGTCGCTTTTACGATTGTGCAATCACCGCACCTGACACCTACCTATCTCTGTATAGGATACTCACTGAGCCCATTGCACAAGATGCTGTAGTCGCACGTGGAGGTGGAGTGGTAATCCGATACCAACTGGTTAACACCCAGAAATTGAGTCAAGCTTAATATGCAAGATGAGTTAGTTCCAACCCTTTCAACAGCTAACTTTGCATGGTAATTGGTCAAGGCGGATGGTGTAGCGTATCTAGGAAAAAGTCAATCGGGACAAAACTAGTTTAGAAATGACTGGCAAAGTTTTATGCACATAGCGCGTTAACCGCTGCTCTTATTGTTGCATAATGGTTTTGTTGGCACTTTGGAGTGAGTCTATGTGGTACTCGGGAGGAATAGTGGTCTGGAAAATCATTATTGGCTTGTCCGCCTAGATAAAAATTAAGAAGTGTTATAGCAGAACTTAGATCATCATCTTTCTTATTTTTCAGGATTTGCATGATCTGCTATTCGTTCGCTATCTGGAGGAACGTGGTTTCGACGCGCAGTTCTGCAAAACACTGGTCGCCTACGCTACACATTACGAGCACTCTCAATATGTAGGTCTGCTTAACAAGATCAAAGCATTCGTGTCGAAGTAACTCATTTCAAAATGCTCTCATCGCTTCCATATTTGTAAACTTTGTAGTTAGGTGTTGTAGTACATTTGTTCTTATATTTGTTAGGATTTGTCCATGCTATTACTTTTTGTTAAGTACTTGTTACAATCGTTATATCACTAAAACGACGTTTTTGTTGAACATGATAAAATCTGGAATAGATTCAAGGTCCTCATGCATATTTATTACTTTTATAAAAGAAAGAGGTTTCGTATAAAAACTGATAACTAGTGAGTCATCGATGCGCCGTTTTCAATGTTTAGCTAGAATTTGAAGGACAGTCATTGCAAGAAATTGAATTCGATTAAGAAGGCAGCATGGCTGCTCGAAACTCTTCTATATACTTATTCACGCGATCCTTGTACTTAGGACATTTAATCTGAAATGAGGGTTAAGTGGTTGCGCCGTTATTCTTCTGATAGTCCGGATGGCCACTGACCTTTATGTAATCGAGTACACTGAGTATAACGAACACGTACTGTCCTTCTAATTGAATGCATGATGCTCGTTGATTGCGTAATTTCTTAAAAAGGTCCACCAGCTGAAATAACTAAATTAATTTTTTGCGTCCTAAAGAATTTCGGACATTCAAATGCTGTGACATGTGCAGTGTCGGAGTAAGACGCGGTTCAAGTTCGTGTCCTGTCCGACAAGCACAACAACGTAGTCACGTTGGCGAACGCGTTGCAACCGCGCGCGCGATATCCATGTATTGCATTCGACCCCTGGTTCACGATTTTGGATGTGCTCATTCAGTGTCCGCGATCTCGCACTCACAATTTGGTGTGGTTCACTAGGACAGAAAGCGACTTTTTCGCGTTTCGCAGCGCGAAACATTTTTCGCTGCGGGAACCTCGGGTCCACTGATGATCAGCGGTGGACCTGAGGTTCCCGCAGCGAAAAATGTTTCGCGCTGCGAAACGCGGAAAAGTCGCTTTCTGTCCTAGTGAACCACACCTACTCACATCAATTTCCTTACGACTGAATAGTCGTCTGAGAATGACATCGATCAGAATAATTGTGCCAGTTCGGCCAATTCCTGCGGAACAATGCATCACAATGGGACCGTTGTCCAGTTTATCGCCCTAAAACTAATTATTCTTCAGTACAATACTTCCAGGGCCTGGCCGCACAACAAAAGAGGTACTCACACTAACTTGACGTATAACTCGCAGGACATGCCGACCGCTCATCGGGAGGCCACGGTCTGGCCAAGTTGTCATGTGCAACACCTGAAGTCGTTATACAACTTTGGTTGGAAATTTGTCCATGGATGGCTTTGTTATCGGCTGAAAATGAGGGTCCTGGATGCTTCCCCAGTAACGGGGGGGGGGCATTGTGATGCAACACTTGGCGTCGCCCACAGCAATTTCAATTTTTACTGGGGAGAAAATGGTATATGAACCATCCAGTTTTCTTTTTCACACAGATGCAACTGGGAGTTTCCCCCGCGAAATTGGGATTACGTGGGCGGGACGATATCGCACCATCCCCCTTTACTGAAGAAGTGATAACACAGCTCTCCAAACTGGCTCCATATTACGTCATCTTCGCAGATATGTACCCTCTGTTCCAAGAACTAGGTGCGTGTCGAGTGCAGAATGCACACTGCAAATGACGACAGCCTCCAAGTAAATCTTGCTACTAGTGGTTCATAGTTCATAGTTAGTAGATAACCGATAGCTGTGAATGTTAGTTGTAATTAGTGACAACTGATGTACACCTGCTACCGGCTAATCATTTTATTGGCAGAAAACAATTTAACATTTTGTGGAGGCCGCCGTCACTTGTGTTGTGTGATCTGCACTCGACGAACATCTAGTTTCCGGAAACAGAGTCACGTGCACTTCGTGCGATACGCACTTTTGTTCTTAATGAAACGGTGCTAACAGAGTGATCCAGATTTACCTTCACTATGTTTGAATTCGAGAAGCCATCCGGTAAAACCTCCACTGTGTAAACCACGAACTTTCCTTCAGATTCAACCTGTAGAACAAATTCGGAACAATTTTTCTAGATACAGAATTAATTATTCATCTATAACTTATTATACAGAATTAACTACTATACAGAATTAGTTAATCTGTGTCTCTTTACAACGTACTTTCTTTGTGTTAACAAACATTTTGCCAAACGTGCGATACTGCCCCGATTCCATAGGCCAATACTGAGAGCATTTCACCTTGCCATCTTCTAGGAACTGTAATTTTATTAGAATAAATGATATCGAATAGATTGACTGGGATTTATCAGTTCCTTCTGAGAAGCACCACGCTCTGGTTCCGATTTCAAACGCGTACTCAGGCGGAGTGTTTGCCGAAAGGATCAGGGAATGATTCAGGGAAGGGATGCGATGCCCGTCTTGGCAGAATAATGCTCTTTGGAACCAAAACAATTATTGGCCGATGTCAGACTTTGCGAATCGCGCGTCGCGTTGCGGTAACCAGCCAATTGAGTGATTCACTGGCCGCGACGCGACCGCAGACGCTAGCGAATCGCGCAATTCGCAAAGTCTGACATCGGCCTTAAGACGCTGGTCGCTCCGCCCATTATGGTTTTGTCGGATCATCTGCGTCGTCTCGTTGATCTTTATGCTCTCTCGTCTCGGAGGATGCTTAATTTTCGTGACGTCGACGTCTCTCATTTCGCTGTCTAATCCTTATTCTCTTGCACACACACGATCTCGAGGTTTTGTGTTTTTGACAGTCCTCGCCATTTTTTACCTAGTGGTCCAATTCATGCTCCTGCTATCATTACCGGGTGCTACTGAACCCGCACCACTGCTTGACCCTGGTGTGCATTCAAGCCGCCCTCATTTTTTGGTGGTACAGTCATATCCGCAAGACAGCTGAGGCAGGGGCCACATACGTAACTGGCGGGACTACACAAACTTGATAGTCTCGGTTAGCGCAGAAAACTGACATTTTGGGAGGTTCTGTTACAGAACATGTGCAAGTCTTTCTTTTATTCTTCTAACCTAATGTACCCTCGCCTTCAAATAACCAGAAATTGTGCAATTGCAGAAATTGACGTGGCATTGACGTGGCATCGATTCAAGAACATCTTTGAGCACACGTGACGTCACCTTTTCATCGAGAATTTAGCCACGTGTGCCACGTGGATTTCTGGCTGCATGAAACGAGAGTACAAGGAGGGGAGGGGGGCAAAAAAAGAGTCACTCTCACTCACATTCAAAACAGAATTAATTACACTTTGCCAAAACCAAACCGAATGAGCTCAATTGCATATTGAAGAGCACATTCTATTCTATCAAAAAATTACATAGGGCCTTTCTACACCGACGACATCAGAAGATTTTCCCACGGAAACATGGTTCGCGGTACGAGCTCAACGGGGTCGTCGAGAAACCATAGACGATTACGACGTCTCTGAAACGCTGGTCAAAAGCCATTTTGCATAGTCAGAGCTAGTGTCCCTAAGAAGCCATTCACCAGTTATCCGATTGAAGAAATTATGTAGCAGCTTCAGAAGGGGCGATTATGGTGGGCCTCCTCGACGGTGATGACAGATGACGTCATATTCTGGAGACGGTGAACGCAGCGAAGGTGGGCCTGATTCTGCTTATGGGGGGACATCTAAGGAATAATTCGCCGTATAACTCCCAATAACAGCGGCATCCTTTGCGACGAAAAGTTTGATGATATGCGCCATGGGCAAAGTGACTTTTTTTGCCCCCCCCCCCTGTATATACCTCCTCATTGTTCATACTCGAATGGCGGTGAGACCACTACACATTTTCAACTTCTCATTTTGTTTGTTTGGGACGGATGAGCATCCCGTACCACGAGGGGATCTCCGACTGGTATACTAGTAACCATTGTCCTATTGTACTTCGCTTATTAGTTGTACCAATTGCAGCACATGCAGGAGGGCTTTGCGATAAGGTCGAATTCAACGTTGGTGAAATGTTCTAGCCGAAAGGCGAGCGCGCGCTTCTAAAGGGCGGTACTATGCGCGTTTTGCAGCGAAAAATATGCTCCAGCGGCCTGGCTGGCCCTTACTGAGCTGTCACACGCCCCCCCTCTCGCCGTCTAAGACTAAGAGTGTTAGCGCTAAATAGGGCAGTACCGATTGAGAGTCGAACCAATGCGGAAATCACAGGAATTAAGGATATCATTTCTCGGGTTCTCAGCCATTTCTCATGGTTTTTTCTTCATTGGTGCACCACTGACCACCTCTACTTTGATTTTTAATGGGCTGCTTTCCCATCGTGAACCCCGCCTCCGAATGCAAGCAATCCTACTTACTATAAAGCGCTTCGTCTGTCGTCTGTCTGTCTGTCTGTCGTTCTGTATGTCTGTCACGAAATTCCCTAGCTCCTCGGGATCCGCCTGGAGGGACCGGGTCAAGTGTGGGACGGGTGGGCAAGGTCTCACGAAGTACAATTTCGATTTCAGTGACAAAACGACCTCGAAACTGGGCCAAAAAGTGGGTAAAGGTGTGCATTGGTAAGTCACATCGAATTAGGGAGACCCACCCCCGGTGGGCGGGGCGTTCTCCAAAAAAGCAGTGCTTTATGAAAAATTTCATAACTCGGTTGGGAGAAAGCCTACAGAGCAGAAAACAAATTGGTGTAGGGGAGCAATGTCTAAGGTGTTTCCAGCATACATGACGTGGGCGGAGGTCCGCCCACAATGGGCGGAGCGCGCTCTGAAGTGTACAGCGTTTTCTACAAGTCCTCATAATTCGGGCCGGAGAAGTCTTAGTGAGCCGGAAAAAGGTGGATAGAGGTTGGTGAGGAAGTGGAGCCCAACTGCATCGGTCGGGCGGGGGTGAGGGCGTGCACCAAACGTGGGCGGAGAGTTTGCGACGGAAATTCATAACTCGGTTCCAAGAAGTCCTGGAGACCGGGAAAAAGGTGGATAGAGGTGGGTGGAGGAGTGGAGGCCAACTGTCATTGGTGGGCGGGGCATGACCAAAGTGGGCGGAGTTTGCGACGGAAATTCATAAACCGGGGAAAAAAGTGAATACGATTGACTCGGAAGGTTAACTGCTATTGGCGGTGTAGAGCGTAGACACAAATAAAGGCGAGTTTGCGACCGGAAATTCATGACTACGGTTCCGAGATAGTTCGAGACGGGATAAGGGGAGGGTGGAAGTTATTACGGTGAAGTGGAGCCCAACTGCCAATGGTGGGCGGGGCTTGACCAAAGTGGGCGGAGTTTGCGACGAAAATTCATGACTTGGCTCCAAGAAGTCCCTGGAGGCCGCGGAAAAAGGTGGATGAGGTGGGTGGAGGAGTGGAGGCCAGCTGTCAATGGTGGGAGGGACATGACCAAAGTGGGCGGAGTTTGCGACGAAAATTCATATAACTCCATGGCAAAAATGTAGTATAGGAGTTTGACAAACGAAGGGAAGTTAAGTCGGTCTATTGTGCGTGTCCGATAGACCAAAAGGGCGGAGTTTGCGACGAAAATTCATCGACTCGGTTCCGAAGAAGTCTCCAGAGGGTGGGAAAAGGTGGGATGGAGGTGGGTGAAGGAGTGGAGGTCAACTGTCATTGGTGGGCGGGGCCATGACCAAAGTGGGCGGAGTTTGCGACGAAAATTCATAACTCGGTCCAAGAAGTCCCGGAGAGACCGGGGAAAAGGAGGATAGAGGGGGGAAGCGAAGGAGGCAAACCTTTGTGGGCGAGCATTTCTCAAGTTAGGCGGAGTGTCTCCACAAACTTTTTGAACTCACTGCAGGCAAGTGCTGAGACCATTATGTAAGCGAGAGGAGGGAAAGGAGTTTAATTTCTAATGATTGACCTAAGTCGCCTTTCAGAGATAGTTCAGAGATCGGGTAAAAAGTGGGAAGAGGTTGGCGAGGAAGAAAAAGATAGGTGGGACATGCAAAGAAATAGGCGGAGTTTACCGAGGTTCATAAATCGGTCCGGAGGCAGTCCGAGGCCGGGAAAAACGGACAATTGGTTGACGATTACGGACAATTGGTGGAGGAAGGAGGGAAGCTCAAAAGCCATCGGTGGATGAAGCATGGGGCAATCGGATAGAATTCAGCTTGAAAGTCAAGTATTCGAAGTGTATTGGGCCAAATTCGAAAATTCACGCCGCCACCATTCTATATCGCCCGATGCTAGATCTTGGTCGTTGTCAACATCCTGTCGGCGCTAATTGGGTGCTGAAATTACCTTTCGTAAGGTTTACTATATGTGGACAGCCTTCTTGAAAAACCATACGCCAGAAATCCTCGATCGTGTTATCTAATGGAGCCTAAAGGAGAATTTCAGTATTCAGCTAGTGAGGGATTGAATGAAATTGATAACTGTCTGTTTTACGGACCTGAGTAGCGATGAATACTTTATCGTGGCCTTCGAATTTAACCCAGTTCGCGTGGATGTAATCGGTAGCTGGTGGCACGTTCACTGTCAATCGAACCCTTGTATCGTCCAAGCAGACAACGTCCTGAAATGTTTTAGCTGAAATGCTGGAACTTGAAAAGTAGAGGTGTCTGATTATGCTTAGAACACTGAGCAGTACTGCCGGCTTAGTGTTTGGAAGCGTTAGGCCGATGTCAGACTTTGCGAATCGCGCGATTCGCTAGCGTCTGCGGTCGCGTCGCGGCCAGTGAATCACTCATATTGGCTGGTACCGCAACGCGACCGCGACGCTAGCGAAGTCGCGCGATTCGCAAAGTCTGACATCGGCCATTATGAAGTTGATGCTCTTTTGAAAGGTAGCGTTCTCTGGCTGCTGTGCAAGATAGGCGAAGCACTGCGAGGCTCGATACAGCTAAAAGATATTCCTTCGTTTTAAAATTGAGGACAGTGAGCCCCAGCGGGGGAGAGTAGTAGGGCAATTTGTACATTGTCATTCAATAGTTCCGAACCAACTCCTGAGCCGTGGCTTGTCATTGGAAGTGCCGCCGTATCTTGCGAGAGCTGTTTAATTTTCTCCCTAGCTCTTGTGTGACAGTGCGATTTCATGTTCGTAGATCTATCCAGAAAACTCTCGGTAGTGGGGGTACCTAATGACCTTAGTATGCTCTGTACTTTGAATGGGTATTGGTTTCTGGCGAGCTGTGAAATGGGGAGAGGTTGGGGCCACTGGCACCACTTTTCACCTTCCTAATGCAACTGAAGCCTAAATGTCCCTGACAATGAGGGTTGCCCACCCAGCTGACGTGAGAGTATTTAGAAAAGTCGCTTCGAAATGGAATTGGCCTGGTACGAGTATACTATTACGGTGAGGGAGGGAGCGCACGCGAGGGCGTGGGAAGATTTCCGGTGGTCCTATTTTCACTGCTTTTAAATCAGGAACCGGTACGTACACAAGAAAATGAGCATTCGACCACAAGGGCTCTACGAAGGCTGAGCTTGTTTTGCACTTTGAAAATGTCCTAGGGATAATGTGTGAACATCATATATTGATCACTTACACAAAAAGCGAGGTGCGAGAGGGCCATCCAACCACTCGGGGACGGCACAGCGATGGAAGCGATCGCGCATCCGCATCCATCGCTTGTCGCATACGCCCTGTCCGGGGTCGCGGTGAACGGGATCAGCATTGTAATCGATATTTGATGTTTCATAGGCATTACGCTCCACCCATTCTACAATTTACAAACTTCAAGAACGGGTCCAACACCAGAGTCAACCCTGCGTTGCGCAGTTCGCAACGGCACGTTGAGAGATCCTCAACGCACGCTGTATGGGCGGAGACACAGACGGCTCGAGCATGCGAGTGTGAATGTTCGCGCGAGAGAACGTGTCTAATCGGGCGAAACTGCGCAACGTGGCCGTTGAAAACTGCGCAACGCAGGGTTGACTCTGCTCAACCGTTCAGTTCTTTCCACTTACAAAAAAATTTGGCACGACGCCCCCTCGTGGAGATATTTCATACGATCTTCTCCCACCACCATAAGCAATTAGGGCGAGTCCCTCGCGCTGATAATTTGTTAATGAAGAGGGCAAGCCTCTAAATTTGGACCGCTTATATACTTAGCTTTTATACAACTTTTCACCAATTCGAATACAAAAAAAAGTTGTGGAGTCACCCTCTTCACCACCGTAATTTCAGCCAACATCATTATATAAGACAGCTTCCCATTTCCGATCTTTAACTTTCACCAACCCCAGATACGACTCCTTGCGAAAGGACCTTAGAATATGACTCCCTCGTTGAGAACCTGCGCAACGCACAGTTGAGCCTGTCCTTGCTTTTCAAGAAATTAAACCTCCTGGTAAAATCTTTGTGTTTCTTATTTCTCACTGTTTCAGTAGCGCACAAGGCGAGGAAGGAGTACCAGTTTCACGTGTGTGACTCAGGCTCATCAGTAACTCCTACATGGCTTAGTGGGAACGTTGGCATTGGGAAAAAAGCATCAAGGTGTAACTTATGATGGGCTTTGGTGGGTGAACCTTTTGGAAGGTAGAATAGAGCTGTTCTTGCTAAAACCGCTTCCATTTTTCTCACATTCGCAGCATGCTGGTGTCTGCACTCTCTCATCCTTTGTGATCTCTCGTCTATCCTCTCTCCTCCTGCTCAGTCTCTCTTTTCCTCGACACAAAACGAGCAAGCCACCAATTCCATTTACGACCGATTCTTTTCGCTTATTTTCATTACTAGTGGCCTTCTTCGCACCAATGCCTTCATTCTCATATGCAAGAATTGGACCAGCTTGATGCTGGTGCTTAGGCTCAATTTAATGAAGTATTTCTCACCATGTATCTGTTCTTATCTGGATGCGCTTCAAATGCTTTAAATTTATATTTGTCATCTGGTGGTCGATAAGATGCGAGCTCTTCTCTGAACTGTTTTCGAAGTCCTTCTACTCCTTAATATTATTTTTTTGATTTCTGGAATGATGCCAAATCACGCTAACGGTAGGGCGTACCTAATGCTGTGAACGTGTCGACAAATGAGTCGAGATGCTTCTCCACATCGGCGCTCACCTGTGTTCCACCTCCACCACTTCGTCTGCCGTACGTTGGTGCTGCCTAAAATTTGTTTCAATCCATCACAGCTCTTATCAGACGTGTTTGCGTGACAGTGAAGATTCGCAAGTTAGGTGTGGCGCGGCGATGCAGTCGAAAGTACCCTATCCAGCCATATCCAAACTCACACTTGTCTTCTTGTGAGGCTTGGGTTGAAATGCGCCGGAATGAGTTCACTAACACCCTCGTCAGAGTACTGAACCCCGGCGAAGGAATTGCGATCATTTCTTGCCATTCCGCGCCGTTTCACCGTGATAGCATCCATGAAGGCGCTCATGACGTTAGGGGGAAACATTCAAAGCAGAGCCAAGGATAGGTGACACTGGCAAGCCAGCAAAGGGGAGAAACGCCAGGAAGAACACAAATTGCTCACATCATCTCCCAGAATCCCTTCCCTCCCTAAGGCTTGATCCAAGCACAGTAATTGGCTCACTCACTTGGCCTCCCCCCTCTCAACGACATGAGCACCTACATGACTCAAGACATCGCACATTTAGATCAGGGTCAACCGTCCGGTCTCATTTACGAGCCCGAGCGCTATGTTTGAGTGCGATCGCCTACGAGAAAATTGAAGGAATATCGGAATCCGGTGAGCACCCGAACTGAGCGTGCATTATGACGTTCCCGCTGTAGTCACGTACAATGCGCGACGCATTGACGCGCTTGAAGCGTGTGCTCGCCTCCCTCTTCCGTTTTCTTCTGCGCTCTCTCGAACGAGGAGAGAATGCGTCGAAGCAAACTCGCCAACTATAGTGAGGGCGGGTTCCGTGTCGGTGAAGGATGGCAAACGCATGTCAAGCCTTGGCCTCGATAATTGGGGCCGGCCCGGCGACTCGAGGCAGCCATCCTTGGCCCTGCGCGCGATACGAACGCCCCGCGACCTTGTTCCCTTTTGGATGCTACCCCGAAGACCTCATCTCGGGTGCTCACCGTGGTCCAAAGGCTTAAGCCGAAATCGTATTCGCCGGACACGTTCCTATAAAAGTTGTTTTTTTCCTGATTTTGGCAACAACCGTTGGCAAAAGGACACAAGCACATATAGGGGCGGGGGTAGGACTACCGTGCGGTGACCACCTTCTGACGTGGTACGGGGCGTCGCTGTAAATGTGATAGAGCTATGCCAAAATGGAGGGCACTGGTTTGCTCGAACCCCATCTTTTTTGCGTATAATAGGACACACACCGCGTATGCCTTATATCCTTATACCGTATACGCAGGGAGAACAAGGGGAGGCGGCGGGGTGCATGAGCCGTGCAAGGTGCAAAGGTCATTTTCCTGAAGTTCTTGTTCCCTTCTAGCTGGTGCCTACCTCCCCACCCCTCTACCGCCAATGGCTTCAAGTCTTGTGATAATACCGATGGTCTCAGGATTTCTGTCAGCCGTGAGACTGGACAATTCAACGTTTTGTAGTGCTGGGGACCTCTCACATATGCATACTATTACAGCATCTCTACTTTCTTTGTTTCCTACAAAAGTCTTTAGTCATTAATGCCTAAAGTGTATGCTTTTCCATCTATACTCACACTTTTTAGTTGACAGAACCCCTGTAACCAGTGCCGATATGCGTAAGAGGTGAAATTTGCAATGAGCGGTGTATGTCCCGTTGTTCTCATAAACTGATCTGGTTTGCGCAGGGCTTGTGGGGTTCGGAGTGAGCGCTCGGAGCCGATGCCATAATCTACTTTATCTGAAGCACTGGATAGGGCTCTTGAAAATTTTGAGGCACTACCGCAAGGTGCGGAGCTTCCTCTAGAATCGAGCACAGGAGGGGGCAGAAACTCCTGAGAGTGGGAATCGTTTACGCACCCCCACCTAATGGAGCGTTCATCAGTACGATGCCTTTGTGTGTTTGTCTGTCTGTCCGGAAATCCATCAACTTCCCTTTAGCTATCAGAGCGCTGAATATCTCCTATTATATGGGGGCGTAGACAGTTTTATATTTTTCTGTTGTGTTGTTTTTCTTTTTGAGCACAAATGAGAGGGCAGGCCGGAGGTGCTAACCGCGCTAGGAGCCGGAGACCGGGTGAATGGCGAGGTCCACACTCTGTTACGTAGCGCCGTTCGCTTTGACTTCGAGAGTGGCACTCATCGAATGTTATGTGGGCCGGACGTGGACCCAAATGGTGAGCGAGATAAACTGATAGCAAGTGATAAGAGCTGATAATGGGTATCTGAATGCCAACGCCATCAGTTTTGTCAAGCCCTTCGCATTGACAGTAAGACGTTCGCTTTATGAGTTTTATGTGAGTGAGGCCATGGAATAAAGGTGAATGATAGAAAGCGTATAGCAACTGATCAGAATGTTAAGGGCCATCAAGTGTGGAAACCACCAAGTTCGTTGGTGCAGTCGGAGCCTTGACTCTTACCATGTGCTATAGTGGCCGGGAGGGGGACAACCGTGAAGGGATGCAGTATGGACTGATAATAGATGATAAAGAATGATAAGGGCGTCTACATGCAAATTTCCCAAACTTTCGTGCAATTATCACTGGCAAACGATCAATATCAGGTGGTGATGGTAGGTGACAGAAAAAGGTAATTTGCGTCGACTATACTGATAAAAGTAGCGGCAATTGAGTGTGCACTCAGTTAAGGTGAACCAGGTTCTAGCACGCGATTCCTAGCCATCACCAAAAGAAGCAAAGCATTTGGACCAGTGAAGGATTTCCATCAGGACTAGGTTAAATGCCGACACACTTAAGTCCAACGCAAAACTTTAAAAGAAATTTGAAACCGCTATTCATTCGGGCTCGACATCAATGCTAAATGTTTACGAAGTTATGATAAGCACCAGTTTCATTCTGCATGGTTCGCGCGCACTACGCGATATCTTTCTGCGAAATGACCTTTGGGCTCATCTGACGCATCTTCCGAAACATCTTACAATTGCTAGGTCCCGGCCCGTCAACATCGCCGCGACTTACGTCCTGCGTAAGCTTCACGTCTTTGGCTGTGGTCCTTCCCACGGTGTAATAATATAATCTAAAGAGTGAGTATAGAGGGCCTGTTTCCCTCCTGCAATCGGCTCCACCCCCTCCCCTACCCTCCCCTCTTGCTCCTCCGGCTGCCACGGCAGCAGCATATCCTCCCTCCCTTTCTCCTCTCTTCTCTTTCAATCCCTACTTCTCCCTCTCCCCCTCCCCTCTTCCCCCTTCCTCCCCTCCCCTTTCCTCGCCGCGTCCTACCATCCCCATGCGACACAGCAGCACCAATCTAGAATGAGACTGAGTGTGCTAGACCGCTGTGGATGTTATCAGGACGTGACATCAAATCCCGGATTAGTCCTTCAACTCCCGTCTGTTAGCTGGTTGGTCCGACGGCCGCGGACACGGGACAACGGACACGGACGCTGGAACACGGACACGGACACGTGATCACGGACCGAACGACGGACCGGAGACGGACACGGACACGGACACAGACACATACACACCACACGATAGCGGGATCACACCAAATTGGCGTTCATATAATGAAGTGATTAGTTTCTTTAGTCAGGTGACCTTAATATTCTGGCTTGTCGAGTTGCCAGTTCTACCAATACACATGTAATCGCCGCGTTGCGTGAAACTGGTATTTTGTGCCAATTTAGCCGTTTTTTTGGTGGTTGATTATTGTAGATTTGTGAAATGCTCAACACAACAAGCTGTGCAGCTTCTTAACACCACTTGACTGTGGTGGATGCTTAGGAAGTGGACGTGAGGGAAGCAGGAGGTTGGGAGCTCATTCCCGAACTTACTACGTCCTGGCTCCTCATATGTAGCATCAAAATAAAGTCCGACGACGTTGTCGAGTGGTGCGACCTCGTTTGACTTTAGCCGCCATATTAGAGCTGCAACGAGAATATCTTCTTGTCGTGGTGAAAGCTCTCAAGCTCATGGACCTCACCAAGTGTATACAGCTCATCCGACGTCGTTTACTGTTGAAATGAACCTTCACTTCGAAGAACTGGATATTTATATTCAGTTCAATTAGTAATGAAGTCTTGTTTGTCAGGTAAGAACTTTGATGCTCATTATTGCTCCACATCTCTTTCTTATTGTTTCAAATGTATTGCGCATGAAACAACATTCTATATGTAGTTTCGCTTCGAGTAAAGCAATGTGATCGTGTGGAGGATCTGCATTCGTGATTTTAGGATAGGAGTCGTGTTTGATTTTCGTATTGGTGATGTATCAGGGGGTTGCTTGTCTTTTGTTGCGTGGGTTTTTTTAACACTTTGGTGCAAAAACTTAACACTGAAATAGCTAGTTTGGAGCATAGATCATTTCGCTAGATATATGTATACCACCGCTCGGCGGCAGTTTCGGAAGAGAAAATGTGGGGGGGGGGCGTAAATCGTGTCGACTTGCCTCAGGATCAAATCCTGGAATAGCCACGGTGTTGAGCATACCGATGGAGGTAAGAAGAGGTCGTTGTGGGAATATTTCCGATATCGAGGTCTCTTTAGAGCGGTTGAAATTTGAGATCTTGGCCAAACGTCACGATGACGCGCAGGCTTCGTTCTTGGGCGGCACAGGTGTCCGTGATTGCGGATCGGAAGCCCGCTGCATCGCCCTTGGCGAAATTTCGGACCAAGGGCGGTATTCAATCCTTCCCCCAGGGGTTGGAAGATGAAAATCCCTTTAAATTTTCTCTGCCTTACCGACTGGGATTGTTCTGATAAAGGGCTTACGTTTAATGTCCGTATTTATGTCAAAGTAAACATGCTTAGAAAATCGTAATAACTTCTGTTTAACAAACAATAAATTTAAAGGGCGTTTGTTCCGTACCCTCAATCCCTGGTGGAGAGGATGAATATCCGCCTATGATGGGGTTTTTCTTTTCATGCCTTCATGGTGCACACTTGATGTACTTCACATCGTTTGTTTTTTTTTTTTTTCCCACAATCCACTTTTTCTTCTTTTAGGCCCAGTCAGCAATTTGAAGTAATGCCCTATCGCATCGTCACTATCTTGCTTTCGCAGGCGACTTTGGGATCGCCGTTGCTCTAGAAGGTCTGATCTTTTCAAGCGAAAAAAGGGTGGAGTGGCCTTTTTGAGTAGTCCGGAGCAGGGTCAACCCTACGTTGTTACGAGTAACAACGGGGGGGTCGTACTCAGTTGAGCTTGGAGGGAGGGGGGTCGTACCCTCTCGGTGGCCGACAGTGGGATTCTTGGTAATATCGGATAATAGCCAGCACGTTACGTTTTCGTAAGATGACTGATACAGCATCTATAAACCACGATTCCCTCTAAATGAGCTTTCAAATGAATCAGCGAATTAGAAGGGCGCCCGAGGCGTGGCGCGCACCAAGGCAAGGGATGTAGTGCAAGCGCATGCTCGGAGCTTTCTAGCACATCCTAATTAAACATAAAATTGGTCTTCCAAGAAGTTACGGGCAGTGAAACCTAAGAAAACTCGCGTTTTCGAGAAAATGGCTTGAAGAATACCCCTCAAAATAAAAAGTAACAACGGGCTAATTTTTGAACTGCTGATCTTTCAGAAACGCTTGGGTGCTCGTTAGAAAGCTTGAAACCTGTGGTTTATTACACCGTGTTCAGCTTCCCAAATGAATGACTTTGAAGGAAGTTATGATCGTTTGAAGGTCAAAAAGTCGCGGTTCCAAAAAAATAGTAACGCAAACCCCCAAAAAAGTAACAACGGGACTAATTTTTGAACTACTGATCTTTCAGGAACGCTTGGGTGCTCCTTAGAAAGCTTGAATCCTGTAGTTTATTATACGTGTTCAGCTTCCCAAATGAATGACTTTGAAGGAAGTTATGATCGTTTGAAGGTCAAAAAGTCGCTTTGCACAGAAAAAAGTAACAACGTACTAAATTTTTATTAAATTAACTTTCGAAGAATTTTTACCCATGGTTGGAGAGAGAATAATTTGAATTTTCCAAATCAAATCACTTCGGCGCTGAAGCTCGAATATGAAGGAAGTTATAGCCTTAGAAAGAGGGGTGTAAAATTGTGTTGCAATTGAAGAACGTGAAGGATTTCACTATTTCAATTGGAGCGATAATTTTTTCTGACTTCTTATAAGTTTTTATCAGGTAATGTTGTCAATATTACGGTCACTGGTTCAGCTTTATTTCATCTCCTAGTTTGGTAACCCTTTGGAGTACACGGATATCTTTGAATGCATCTCATTTTTTCGTGTTTGGAAGCAGCGATGAATATCTGTCGTGGATTTTGCTAAAGTTTCATCTTTGATGACTTACGTAGAAATAAATATTGATGGTAAACACTGTCTCTACACAAGTGTTACATACAAAGGGGGGGGGTCGTATCAAATCCACCCATGAAGGGGGGGGGTCGTAAAAAATTTCCGAAGAGTAACAACGATAGGGTTGACCCTGGTCCGGAGCCTCCAAAGGTCTTTTCCTCTTCATTGAAACACAGCAGCAATAGAAGCCAGACGCTATTCTGTTGGGGCCGATCTGCTTAACACAAATGGTGGGACAGAACATCCAATGAGGGAATTAGAAGACTTTTGGTGGACCTTCTTCGAAATTCCTTGACGATCGCTGCTCGGATGAAGTGATCTTTGTAATGTTTTCTAACGCTATAGTGCATGAGATCCCATCCGCTTGCCCACATTATCGAACTACAACAGCAGTGAAGTTCGTTGGTAGGAGAGCTGTCGGTCGACGGAGCGTCTTGCCTTACCAAAGTTGTTAAGTTGCCTCTGCAAGTTGCCAGTGCTGGCTAGGTGACGCTCTCGGAATCTGCTGGTCGCCACCCGTCTGAGCGAAGTAGCGTCAGGTGTGCGTTTATTTGAGGAATCCTCACTCCTACTAACCACTTAACAAATAAAAGGATAAAGGATAAAGCATTTGCCGTTGATCAATCCCGTTTTGGGATGCGGCACGCATTCTACTTCCATTTGTACATTCGCAGTGGCATTTGAATGCGATGTGGCCTATACAATGACTTGCGGGGGCCAGCCGATGTTCAAGTCAGTGTTTTTTATCCTCCCAGACAAGTCTGGTACCAATTAACCGACCCCGGAGGGATGGAAGGCTTGGTTGGCCCGGGCGACTCACGACCCAGGATTTGATCCCCGGACCGCTCGCGTGGTAAGCGCGCCACTTGTCACTACACCACTTCCGCCCTCCCTTTATCTTAGTTTCAGTACCCAAATCCGTGTTCATTGGCAGTTCCTTTGATCTACGATTATGGTTGTAGCCTGGACCCTTCGATAGCGTCTGACTTCTCCTGTAATGTCCACCAGCGCTAACTTTTACTTTTTGGTCTGACTGTCGTTTTGTCTGACTTTTTGCATTCCTCAGATTTTTGGCAGAACGCCATTTTCTGCTCTCGACGGAATGGCACGGACTGCAGGACGGTTACGTACACCAGGTTGTGGGGCGGGAAGATCGAAGAAAATTTTGTTTCCGTGTTTATGATTATCAGATTGTATATATCTGTAGTGTCCCGACGCGACACCGGATACAGTTTTTCTGCGTTTTTAACCGCGATCAACGGCTTAAAGGCTGTTTCAGCTGTGAGCACTGTGGCAAAAGCACAGTCGTCCTTCCAGGGGCGGTATTCAATCCTTCCCCCAGGGGGATATATCCCCCTCCTCTGATTCAATCCTCTGGGGGGACAAAAAAGGGTTGCGTCATAGGACCTAGCATACCTCTGTGTTTCTACCTGCCAGACAGTTAGAGCAGCGCTACTACCCTCCACTGATGAAGCACTCTTTCCCCTGAGGGGTCGCGCTGCTCTAACTGTCTGGCAGGTAGAAACACAGAGGTATGCGAGGTCCTATGACGCAACCCTTTTTTGTCCCCCCAGAGGATTGAATCATCCCCCCAGAGAGAAGGCTTGAATACCGCGCCAAGCGACCACTCAAAAAAAGAAATTCGGTCATAGACAAATCTCTGACCCCCATCTAACAGGGGAGGCTCGTTTAGGAAGCTGGCTGCCCGCTTTTTGAAAACGGTTTTGCATGAAATAGGGGCAGGTGCAGTGAACACAGATCTGTGGTCCATTCCCGCTAAATGGCCCTCTGAATGCCAAAAAAGGAGTGAAAAGCATTTTGTCGGAAACTGCAGTTTTTACTTGTTAAACGGTGTACTTCATTCATGGCGCCTACCACTAGTAGTAAAAAAAAGTAAAAGGGAGATGGCCCTCATAAATTCGGTAATGCGATACGTATTTGAAGCCGAAATTTGAGTGGAGGGGACACAACGCGACCGCACGCGGCAACTCACGCTTTTTGCGTATCTCTGGAAATGAGAAGAGTGACTGGATTATAATTATAGTTACGGAATTCACAACAGTTTTATATTCTTTAGAGATAAGAAATTTGGTTTGCTGTATCCAATTGATTTGCTAGTTCGCTTGCTCCACTTCCCCATGCCGAGGTGTCGAAATATTCATGTAGAATTGGCTGGAACACAAGAATTTAGCTGTTCTGGAACGAAAGAACGTCTAGAAGACCAAAGTCCCACATCGCCATTCGAGAAGATTGGCTGTCCATAAGCTCCACCGTAGCCCGGTAATAGCGACTTGGAAATGTCGTCTAGATGGAGGAAGTCCAGCGTATTGTCGTCGTAGTGGAACGGTGACGGCGGCCAGAGAGGTAAATCGAAATTATCCGTTCGAACGGTAATTTGCCATTGAAGTCCTTAAATGAAGATAGCTCAATGTTTTCAAATGAGTTGAAGCCTCCAGAATATTTTACGAAGGACTCATAAATGTTTTACAAAAAAGTTGTGTGTCCTATCCAGTATGTAGGCGAGGGGGAGGAACACAGGTGTGGTGCGGCAGTTTATGTCACCTGAAGAAGTATACTTTTCCGCAGGAGAACAAGCTCGTGGATGGGTGCAGAAGCATGTACGAATAAGTTCACTCCCCCGCCCCGCCAGGAAATTTGGAGTTTCCCCTAGAAAATTGGAATTCTGTAGGCGATAGCAACTGCAGCACAATGCTCCCTCCCCCTCCCTTTATATGGATGAGATCCGCAGTTGCTAATGTCAGAAATTTTCTGAAAAACTGAAAGCTTTTTGCAAGCTCTTGGCGCATAACGCTTTTGTCACACATGAAGATAGATAGTTCCATGTAAATAGTTAGAATGGTCCATAGCAACCACAGAACGCACTGTCAAAACCTTGTTTGAGAGTATTTCAGGCTTGACAAAGCGCAAAACATCGAAAACTGCCAAAATGCCTTAATGTTTTTCGTCGCCACATTTGGCAAAACCTCTGGCAACTGTTTATTAAGAGCTTCGAATTTTTCGGCGTCAAAAAATATTGAGCCTCACATTGTTTTTGCGCATAATCCTGAGTATGGTATTATCCTGATAAGTAGCTTTGTTCTACTCAAAATGGAGAGATTTTTTGGAGACTGTAACCGAGCCGTTCTGTTAGTGGAGTATTGTTGGTCAGGCGCAGAGGAAAATCGACCGTGGGAGATCCCAGGCCCTCTCGTTGTTTTTTATCTATTTCCGGATAACTGGCAAAATTTTCAGGAATAGATTCCGACTGTTGTGCCACAGGGCCACGCCTTCTTTAACCAGTAGACCGTCTCCACCATAACATAGTACCCCGAATTGTCACGTTGTTCCAATTGTCGGAATTGCTCTAGTTAGAAGGTTATAACTTAGGTTTCCCATCTCCTACTTACCAACTGGTAATGTAACCTTGTTTGTTCAAGCTTGTGTGCTTAGCTAGTGTTATTATTCTTACCTCATCATGGGATCGATATTCCTGCTGCACATATAACGAAGGAACCCCTCCAGTGCTGGGTTTATGTGACTCGAAGACTTCCTCATTTTCTGGAATTAATATATTTTGAAGGAGGACTCGGCGAAACTCGGGTTCGGGGGGGGCCACGCGATGGCGCGGCGCTGTTTTCGTCTGCTCTACCAAGGCTTAGTCACCGATGGCGCGTATTTTGAAACTGCCACATAATGGCGAAAGAGTAACTGTCCCTGTGGACTAAGCCTTGGAGGAGCAGACGAACAGAGCGCCGCGCCATCGCGTGCCCCCCCCCCGAACCCGAGTTTCACCCAGGACTCTCAAGGTCAGACGTCAAGGAAAGGGAAGCTTTCCAAGTAAAGGCAGGTGGGTTCTCTAATTGTAAGGGTGAGGGACGATGCGTGTTTGCAGGGAAGAGCATGCTTCCAGAGGCCCAGCAGAGCCATACCCGTGCCGCTTGCGCCGTGGCACGCCCACCCTCTCGCCGTCTGACTCTAGCCCTTAAACAGAGAAGCGTTATCAAGGGCCACACCAATGAGAGGCGCATCAGTGCGGAAATCAAGGGGACAGAGGGTCTCATTTCTCGGGTTCTGGGCCGTTTTCATGATTTTCTCTTCATCCCTGCACCACTGACCACCTCTACCTGATTTCTAATGGACTGACTTTTCATCGTGAACTACCTTCAAGGTAGTACGAGGTTTGCCTCATCAAATGGAGGGATGTATTCGAGCAAACGTTTTCACGCTTTAGGATTTTATCGATACCATCGCTGTTCCCATGTGTCAACCCTCTTAATTGCTTCTGTTCTCCGTAAAATTATCGGTGGATCTCACAAGGAAAGCCATTCATTATGCTCCCCTTTTACAAAATGGTTTTTTGCATTATGTAGAGACATGGATGACACTCTGTTTCAATTTTCCTGAGTGCCCCACTGAAAAAAAACCAAAGAAATCAAATCACGAAAGGAAAGGAAATTTGGTCGATTCCCAGTGGTGACAGAGTTTTGCATTTCTGATCAGCGTTCGCGTGAAATCGCAAAATAGCCAGCGCGCGTGTAATGAGTGCATAGTCACAGGGGACCTCCTCTGACCAAAGTGATACCTTTCACAAGAATGCTGGGTTGTGAACAAAACTTTCGCCCCAGGCGGGACTAGAACCCGCACCTCTCGCTTTCCGGGCAAGTGCGCTACCAGTTACGCTACCGGGGCACCATTTCATTCCAACTCAGCTTTTCATGGTAAAATTCATGCTAAAGCTTTCAGCCTCGCGGTCATTGCCGATATCGGCTAACCGGCTCAACACGTTAGACGTGTGAGTGCTGAAAGCTATGGTACGTATACCATGAAAAGCTGAGTTGGGATGAAATGGTGCCCCGGTAGCGTAACTGGTAGCGCACTTGCCCGGAAAGCGAGAGGTGCGGGTTCTAGTCCCGCCTGGGGCGAAAGTTTTGTTCACAACCCAGCATTCTTGTGAAACATTCGCAACGCGAACTGCGGCGTTAAAACAGCAGTTAACAAACAAAAAGTCAAATGAGTCGGATTTCAACTTCGACTGGTGTCAAATATGTAAGTAAACATGAGTTTATTTAAAAGGAATCTTCCACGGACCATGGACCAGTGGGCGGGACCGGAAGTTTTTGTGACGAAATGCATGGTAGGTACGGATCCACGTGTCGAACGCACGAACGTGAACAGGATTCACTTCAAACCTTCCCATGAACGTGGATCCGTACCTACCATGCATTTCGTCGCAAAACCACTTCCGGTCCCGCCCACTGGTCCATGGTCCGTGGAAGATTCCTTTAACTTTTTTTATGCATTCGGAAGGGCCTAAGGTAAAAATGAACCAAAGCCCTGTGTTCCATTCATGTGCGTCCGTACATGCAACTAACTGTTTCCAAGAAGCAGGACAAGATTTGATAGACCTTCCCGGTCAGCGAATACATCACAAACCTTCTGTAATGTCTTCTGTCATCGGAATACTACAGAGACTTGGGAATTCTTGCACAGCTGTTGAAGAGGAGATGATGCTGCTATGTGGTTTATCCGCATAGGCACCTACAAGTGTGAAGGCTTCAGAAGGCTTGTTTATTGGCATTCACTCACAAGTGAAATAGTCAGTGGTAAAATTCTAGTAAGATGAAATGATAGTAAAGACACTACTTACATTCGCTTTCGAGCCGCCGATCCATATTTGTGAAGGAGGTGTTGGAAGTAGCTCTTGGATAATATTTTGGCAATCCAACAGGAGCTGAAGCAGGTGTCTCAACCGCAGATTCACTGTCAGGAATCTGCACTAGAGAGTATCCGGAAGGTAGGGTCTGTTCACTGGTGATAACACTGTCTCCAACAGATCTTCTCAGGAAATAAGCATCAGGAGTCCCGCTTCTCATCTCCGTTGGTTGATTAGTATACGAATTTCCCACCGTCGCAGTGCGCTGTTTTTGAACTGGTATTGAAGAAGTCGAGAACTTCATTCTGTTGCTTGGCGGTACGATGCGCGAATTTTGGGATACTACGATTTTTGCTTTTGAGCGTAACTCGTCCGGTGATTTTACTCCAGTAATGTCCTAAATGCCGTGGTCACTCAAAAAAGCGATAGGTACCAGGTTTAGAGACATAAACTCACTTTAGAAAAGTCAATGAATGATTTCATTAGCTTGGAAACATGCACACTTTTCAAGCTTCGAAGTCTTTCGCAAAACGCACGAGCCTCTGACCTAAATTAGCAACAGCATTCGGTTGAAGGCATTCCCAGTAACCAGATAGTGAAAGGAGAAAGGTCGCACAAGGGATTTTGGGAGGTTATCGAAGTGGAAGTAAGCAAACCAGCCCTTTGGCGTTTCTGCTGGGGCCGTATGCTGAATGTTGGGGAGGGATGGGGTCCCCGACGGTCGACGGACTACTTCAACTCGGTCCTTAAAACCGCCTCAATTTGATGCTTACCTCAGGACTAAGCCTTAAAGAGAGGACGGACCTGCCCGGCTTAGTCCTGGGGTGAGCAAACCAGCCCTTTGGCGGAGCTGCTGGACCAGCTGCACCACTTGCGTCATCACTCTCCTACCGTACCGACCGAGTTCAAGTAGTCCGTCGAGCTCGGGGACCCCATCTCCTCCCCAACATTCAGCTATGGAAGGCAAGGGGATAATGGCCATCAATGACTGTCCATCCAAGGGCGCATTCTGCGTCACAGAGTTTCGACCAAGTAAAATGACCCCTTAGAAAGGTTACTTGGGTACTGAACTCACCTGAGAATTATGTGATGAAAAAGTGCGTTTGATCGTTCGCCATCAGTAACGTCGAAATTTATGTCTTCACCGTCGCGCAAGCAAGACTCGAACATGGCACATGAATTAAGCTGGAAGCTTTCTCCTTCACTTTATCGTCCTCACCTCATTCAGAAGAATACTTCAGTAAGGTAAAGTGTGAGGCACTCATAAGAACTCTTCTTTATCGGTTCCAAAAGGGTGGGTCAGTTTGTTGCCGCGAGCGCGGGTGTACCCCGACGGAAGGCCCGTCGTGCGGCGAGAGGGTAGAGACACAGGCAGGTCACCGGACGCTTCACAGCGCGTAGTGCGTGATGGTACGTACCATAGTACATTGCAAGATAATATTTTCAGGGCCGGGTGCAGCAAGCCCTGACCAGGGCATGGTGGGCATCCCGCCCGCTGAAACATAGCACATCTCGTGATTCAAGAATAGGAGGGTGCGTCCAGCGATGCAGAGTTTTGGGACCCATAACCGGCCGGGGGCTTGTTGTATGGCTGCACCCGACCATAGGAACATAAAATGGTGAACCATACTCCACGTTGGCGCTAGGGCACGGTCGCAACGCGCGTCAGTATCAACGCCCCAACGCCAATAGCGACACGACGGGAAACGCCCGCTTTGTTCCCGGAACTTACGAAGTTCCTCAGTACTATTGATTTCTGACGGCTAAATCGCCACATAGGGCCGATGTCATAGTTTGCGAATCGAGCGATTCGCTAGCGAATCGCTGATCCGAGCGTTGCGCCAGCGAATCGAACGTTGCACCAGCGAATCGAACTTTGCACCAGCGAGTCGAACTAGGTACCAGCGACTCAATAGTGGCGGGACCCAACGTTCAAAGGAAGCCCGCCACTTTCAAACAGTGTCACGTGACAGTGGACGCTGTTTGAAAGTGGCGGGACTTGACAGTGGACACTGTTTGAAAGTGGCGGGCTTCCTTTGAACGTTGGGTCCGCCACTATTGAGTCGCTGGTACCTAGTTCGACTCGCTGGTACCTAAAGTTCGACTCGCTGGTGCAAAGTTTCGATTCGCTGGTGCAACGTTCGATTCGCTGGCGCAACGCTCGGATCGGCTGGCGCAGACGGCCGGGATCGAAGCGATTTTCGGCTAGCGGCGCTGCGATTCGCAACTATGACATCGCCATCGCTGCGACTCGTCCGCTGACGACCGTGTGCGGCCGCGCATCTTTTGGCAGTGTACGGGCCTCCGGTACCTGCGCGTCTTGGGTGTCCCCCAAGAGGCCCGTCGCGCGGCGAAGGAAGAGACGCAGATGCGGCAAAGGACGAGTCGCAGCGCGTGCTGTGCGATATGAGACGTAGTATGGTACACTCTATTTAACCTGACGCCTATGCGCTGCGACTCGTCCTTTGCCGCGTCTGCGTCTCTTCCTTCGCCGCGCGACGGGCCTCTTGGGAAACACCCGAGCGGCATTGCAAATCGCCGCACGCGGTGACCTTTTGACCGTTCTAAGTTTGGACCTCCTCACCTTAGCCCTAGACAGGAAAGCACGAAATTATGAAAAAGACAACATTATGCTCACCCTAATAAAAATATCACGACCATTGGCGTAAATACCATTAATGATCGGAATTGGCAGCATATATGTGACACATACCCTAAAGAAACCACTGTAGAGCCAATACTCATCAATTTCGGAACTAAAAAGTACTACCTATGCCCTTCACGTTCAGATGAGATCAAGTAGATGAGACTATTAGAACGCCGACGAACAAATCTGAACGTAATTCATCCTCTTGGAACATGCCTTTTCCCAGTTCTGCCGATCCAGTGAAACCTGGATAATTAGAATCCGATAACACATGGCTTCACGAATATCGAAGGGAGAGTCTTTCATACGGGATTGTTCCCAAAAAAATTTTCCAACACTTGCACTGACAAGAAATCGTCCCAGCTGAATTGATTCGAATGGAAAGCAATCCGCTTGTAAGATACGACCTTTTTCTCCAGATGAATATTTTGCGAAGGGCCGTTCTTTGTTCCCTAAAGCACATCAGCTTTCATACATGAGTACGTTTTTCATAGTTGAAGCATTTGAGGTAAACCCAGGCTGCGCAGTATTTGGAACGGTTGCTTCACCTATGCGGTCACAATCGGCAGAATGGCAGAGCATCTCATCCTCAAAAGAGGATCCTAAGATAAAGATGAAAGACGAACAGGGAAATATACCTATTGAAAAGGAAAGCGGGCCCCTGAAATGTGCGAGACGATGCGCGTTTCAACAGCAAAGGGTATTCCCTCAGCGGCTTAACAGGGCCGTACTGGCGACGCTTCACGCCCTCCGCCCTCCCCCTGGCTGTCTGACTCTAGCCGCGAATATTAGCCGTTTAGCAGAGACGCAGAGGAGAGCGTTAACGATGGTGATGTCACACCGATGAGACTCCAGACTCCCTGGAATGGAAAGGCAAAAAAGGGTCCCATTCTCCGGGTCACCGGTTATTTTCTTGTGTTTTCCTTCATCCCTACAAGTGACCACCTCTACCTTGATTTCCAACAGGCTGCCTTTTCATCGTAGTTTCTACCTCGAAGGAGATCCTAAAATCCACTAGTAGTCCATAAAACTTGTATGTGTCAATTACTTCGAGAATTTCAAAGCTCATTACCTACCTCGTTTGGTACCTGTTGAGCTGCGTCTTTTATAAGGTAGACGAGGACATTTACTTATCAAATTGTTCTGAAATATAGGATTTGTAATATTATGAATTATATGTAATATATGTTAATAAGATCTGCCAGAAGTTCTACGCAGAACTGTAGAGATTTCCAGGGTTGACCCTCCTTATGTACTCAGGAGGAACTGAATCTGAAGGCACGTTTCGCGATTAGTTCTATCAAGACAGTCGATTACTCCCGTAAAGAAGCTCTATCTCTAGGCTAATTCACCATAGAGCTCAGTGGTCCACTAGGCCACTTCGCCACTTGCTTTTTGGGGCATTACAGGGTGGGGCCAAAATTATGAGGACCAAGACATTGTGTCGTTAAAAACGCATAGTAGCTTGATGGAACAAACAAACTTCAGGGAAGTGTTTGTAACTCTTATCTCAAGTAATTCCAGAATAGAATTGAGAT